>VYZW01011879.1:14552-26308 GCA_013401315.1 Balaeniceps rex
TTTACCAAGTTGCAGGTAAAACATTGGTTGGCTCATGGGTTATGTTTGGGAAATGGAGTAGTTTCGATTAGTCAGAAAACTGAAAGAAGTTCTGCTCACAGATCCTGTTGTCCTCGCTACTGTCTAGTAGTGGCTCACAAACAAGTCAAAGCATTATTGATGAGACACTAACATTTCTAGTGCTTTGATCTTGATAGTAGTTCTCCATCTGTTAATTGAAATTTGAAAATCTTAAGCAAATTGAACAATTGAACAATTTTTAAAATTTTGCGATTTATGCATATCGTATTTTATTTTCATTAGGGAAGATTCTACAGGTGTTAATGATTCAAGTAGAGATTTCATGTGGACTTGGTAAGGGTTTGGTTAATGTGAACATTGATGCTACAGAAGATTGCTGGTTTCTTTTTTAAAATAGAATGAACATCATTGCATATCTAGTCAGTAGTGATTAGATGAGTGGGAAAATAACACGTGTGTGTTAAATGTGTTGTCTAAATTGTCACAATGTAATTGAAGGTTTTATTTGGGCTACAAGAAGTGCAGTTGTCAGCCTTTAGGAGTGATTAGCAAGAAAAAGCATTTGAATCAGTCTTTAGTGGGGATACCCATATCCAATATTGTTTTGGATTTGTTCACTTACAGATTTCCATTTTGGGAGATGTTATATTTGAAAGCTGTAATACTTAATTTTGATCACAAGGTGGCAGTGTTGGAAAAAAATAATAAAACTGCACACACCAATGGAGAGTTGATTGTGTATTCAGAAAATCTCTGGATTTCTTGGGCTTTGGTAAATGAAGTAACCCTAGCCCTTGTGAAGATAAAAGGACAAATGAGTCTGAATAACAAACCAGCTTCTTCAGAGTCAACTGAATTAATCTGAACTGTCACTAGCTGAAGTAAACCCTTAAAATTAGTTCTGCTTGCTTCCTTGAAGATTTGCATAAACTTTAAAAAAACACCACCAACAACAAAAGCCAAAACCCAAACCTTTCTAATTCATCTGAGATTCTAGAAGCTTTTTGCTTTTAGGTATAAGTTCATCACTGTTCCCCTTTAGATGATTGATGACTGAAATACTGATGTTTGTTCATGGGATTACAGGACTGTGGATAAACACTAAAGCTCCTAGGGTAGTTCAGAAGTCTGAAATTACTTTAACTGAGTTTGCTTGGTTACCCCCCCACCCCCCCAGCTTACTTTTATCCAAATGTTTTTTTTCATCAGAGGCAAACTTACTGTGCCTTTCATAATTGACAGTGATGCCTAGTCATCTGGGGAAGAACACACTCACTGTTAATGGTGCAACAAACTGTCAGAGGTGATAGCAGGGCAAAAAGCTCTGCATCTAACTGCATAGTCTTAAGTATTGTGACGAGCCCAAATAAATATTACCTCACGTATCTAAGAATTTTTTTGAAACTCTTTTATTTTCCCTTTCAGATTTGTTCTCTCTCTCTGCTTCTCCTTGGTATCTTGAATTGTAAGCAAAAACATATTGTTAACCCATGAGCCATGCAGCTTTGAGCATCAATAAATGTGACCAATTCTCTGCAATAGGTAGGAATTATCAAAACTAGCAGAACAGCTCTATACTAAAGAAATCTTAAAGCAGTTCTTACTAAGGTAAGGAAGGGAAGGAGGAGGTAGGGTGTGTGGGGATGGAATTTGGAAAAGGCTGGATTTTAAAATGTATTTATAAATCTTTGAATTTTTTTTATTTTGTGGGTTTACCAAATCTTATAACTATTTTTTAATTTACCTCTTGTATGTGCTTAATCAGCTCTTGTAAAGAGAACCACCAGTTTTATGTTAGTCGGTCTGGGGGTGTGCTGGAAAGGAAGGGGGAGTGTCATGTCTTTCTTGCAGTGATAGGATTTTCAAGATGGCTTGTCAGACTGATACTGTATTCTCAAAGCATATGGACCTGTAGCTGAGGCTGTTCTGCCTCATAGATCTTAGTGTCATTCAAACATGTTTGTGTTCTCGCAATGCCTTTTATTACCATTGACATCGCCTACAGACAGAAGCTTATAATTGGTTATCTGCGTTTATCTTCTTATCTTATGGAAGTTGTTTTGTCTACATAAATGAAGACAAAGGCAAGGAGACCTTGGGCATGGTGCGTTTGCATCTTTTGTGAAATGTACCTAACCAAGGTAAAAGAACTAGTAAAATCCGGAGATGCTGAATAAAAGGCATTTTATTATGTGACAAGAAGTTGGCCTTAAGCTACACCCAAGTATTTGAAGGTGGGTCTCTTGTTTTTAGTAAGTGCCACAATTGGAAGCAAAAAAACTTTGGTTAAACCCTGGACATGCTGCATTTTTTTTGAGGATTGGTTGTATTTAAAAAACAAAACAAAACTTCAGTTGCGGTTTCTCTTCAGTACCCTGGATTCAGAGGAAGACTTGGCAGTCATTTCAGGTGCCATTTGTTGAAAGCTAGGAGAAATAGCTGACTGAACCCTTGCACCTATGGCTTACAAGATTTTGATACATCTTGCTCCTTGCCTTTGGTAACGGAAGATTTATTCCCTTTTGTGTAGGTTTTACTGTTTGTGTTTTGTTTTTTTTTTAAAGCATTTATAATAGTATGCAGTATCTGATGTTTTTGTTACCAAAGTCATTAGATGGAGTAAACCATTCTTTGCCATGCAAAAATATTACCATGTCCTGAAGCAGTGCATTACTTAATGTAATAAAACTAAAAGCTGTCCCTCAGTATATGATATTGGAACAAATGTCTGGCCCTTCACTTTCGTGCTGCAGTTTCATAGATTTCTGTAAGATTGTTCTACACAGGTGGTAGGGAGTTTTTGCAGCTTGAATCAGAAGACATCTCAGTGGTTGCCTTTAAAGATCTCTTGATTTTTAAAATTCTGGATTTGTGTGTAGTCCTAACTTTTCTCCCCCTAAGACTTCAAGGTCACGGAAGTTACCTTACTTCAAGCATGTACTGAGGAGTAGAAATGACTGCGTTGTAAAGTTGTTTGTTCATAATAAACTTTCATGATGAAATTTATACTTTCTGTGGGACTGTCTTTGGGAAAAGAATCACTGGGAAGAAATCTTAACTGGATATATATGGACTAGAAAACAAAAACTATGGCAAAACTGTCTCTCTCGCCTCCAGATTCCCCCCCCCCCCAAGTTAATTTGGTATCCTGTACATCTGTGGTAAAACACCTCCAGGAAGACCTACAGGTAGTAACTTCTTTTAGATCTTTTGTTTGATAATGCATTTCTCTTACAGAGCAGTATTGATTCTATAATGACATAAACATCACAGCTGTCACTGTAGTGCAGTACCTGTTTTCAGAACCTACTCTGAGACATGTAGCAGCCTCTGTAAGATGCTGTTCCACTGTTCTTGCCAACAGTAATGATGTCTCTGAAGAAAAAAGTAGATTGGAACTTTGCTACAAACTCAGCAGTTGCTGTTTGAGTACAGTTTGACTTGATTCTGCTGCTATTCCATTAACATGTGGATAGTTAGTTCTGTGATATCTAGACAGCTTTGGTTCTGTGTAAAGCACTAAATGTTACTCGGAGGCTGTCTTCACTTTTGACTTCTAAAATTTGATTTGGGGTTGGCATTCCAGTTGTGTGTGTGGATCCAAAACATAGTTGTTTCTAATAGCAATGTCTTCATAATTTGATGGAAGTGGGGTTTGTTTTTTTTTTTTTTGCTTGACTGACATCTGCCAGGGCTGAGCTTTGTCCTAATTTGTTTTATGAAGTGATGCATTTTCCTTAATAATGCTGGTATTTCTGCCTTTTTTTCTTATTTAGAACAGTTCTTGTGGCTGGAGTTCTTTTGCACTCCATTGTTTAGACTTAGTGCTTTTCATTTTGTCAGTTGCCCTGCTTCAGGTTTTTTTAGTGCTTGTATTAGTAAGGAACTAGGCAGGTGAGGATAGCCATGTTGCTGTATTTTGGATCCATGTAGTCATACAGGATTCTTGCTGTGAGGACAGGCATTGTTCTGCCCTTACCCTAGACAAATTCTGTGAGGAAAAAACCCCCTCCTATTGCATTTGCACAACTACTTGGATTTGAAACAGATCATGGGGGCTGATAGTGTCTTATCTAGCCAAGTATTAAAGGGGAAACTCTCCCATACACAGAAGGCCAAAGAAATGAGATGCTTCTTGCCCATCTCATGGATTCTCCAACTTGCCTTAAATGTGTAAGCAGTCAGCAAGTGACAAGCTGTCTTTTCTTCAGAAGAGCAAGCTCATAATTTGTAGTTAGAATTATTACCTTAAGCCCTGCACTTCAAAAGGAATTTTTTGAATGTGTCTGAATAATTTCTGCTAATAATTTGTTGCTAATAGTGGCTTATATTGCAACCCAGTCACAGGAAGACAAATAGTATACAAGTTGATATGTTTTTTGCTGCTCAAAGGCGAGATCTTAATTCTTAAAGCAGAAAAATGTTTTCAGTGGAAAAATCACCTACACACACACAAAAGGGAGGCTATTGAACATGGATTCAAAGCATTCACGTTTCATGTTATTGAGAAGACTTTTCTGGGCAACGAATGAGGATGATTTGTTAGGGTTTACTAGGAACCTTTTATTAGCAGTAAAAGCTTTGCCCCAACAGCGTTATTTCATGCCTCGGTCACTCCAAAGAGCCCACTGCAAGAGAAACCTTATGAGTTGCAGCAAGTGTTTTCTTGTTTTGCCGAGCGTCTCGGTGTTTCCGTGGGTTTACCACGAGATGGCGTAGCGATCCTGCGTGGGTCCTGAGCGAGCGGCTGGGTGGCTGTTCTGGGTGGGGAATGTGGGAAAGAGCCAAATGGAGAGGCTCTCTGAAACGTGGGGTACGGGCAGCTCTGCGGGGGAATTTTGTAGAAGGCAGCTGAAGTGTCCATAAGCTCTTGGTCTGTCTTCCCAAAGCTGCTCTTTTTGTCTGCTGGTGTGTTTAGGTTTGTCCTAACAGCTTTTGTATATTAACCCAATCAACAGCCGAAGTTCATATTGGATTAGCGTTGGGAAATTTTAGATTTAAACCTAAGGGATCTGTCGTAGGAGTACTCTAGACCATTATCCGCTATGAAGTAGCGGTGTGTGTGTGTCAGTGAATGGTAATGTGCCACCTTCTGCATTGGCTTAAAAAAATCACTCTGCACCAAGGCTTAGGAGTTGTTCAACACATCTACAGTGGGCAGCTCTGGGAAAATCCTAGCTTTTGACCTTTTGCTCTTTGGGTATTATTCTTAGCATAGTTAGGTAAGGTCTATCTTGAGTAAAAGGTGAATTGCATAAGTAGAGATTGAAAGATCAAATCACAAGTTTCTTGCCTGACTATTCACTTTCCCCTCCAGCTTTACACACACTTCTTACAGTGTTTGCAAACACTGTATTTGGATTCTTGCACACAATTTTGATCAAAACTTTCCTCATGCAGTATTGGTATTGTTACATTCTTAACTATTCCCATTATTGCTGCAGTGGTGCTGAGCTCAGAGAAGAAACTATTTGTCTTTTCAGTCACTTTGAGATCCTTGGTTTGTTGTGCTATTAAGTGCAACATCGGTCTATTCCTTTTTTTTTGCAAATGGGGGTTGAATGTTATTCATAAATTGGCAAGACTCGGGTACTTTGGAACTGCTGCAACTAGGATGTGAGAACAGCAGCAGCCAGGTGTGCGGTTTTCTACAGATAATACAAATGCTGAATTGAAGGTTGGAGGAGAGGCACAACTGTGCTGATACTCGTTTTGGCCCAACATAAAGAAAAGTATACAGTCAGGAGTTAGCTACAGTCAGTTTGTCCCACTGGGCCCTCAAGTAACTTCGCCTCGTGATTGCAAACGTAGTTAGATTCATTTCCCCCAAATCTGAGGATATAGTCTTGGGATTTGGCTCTTGGGATGGGAAAGGAGATGTTGTAGGCAGACAGATGCAGCCTGCACCAGCAGACCAAAAAAGCGATTGCCCCGTTCCAGCCTTGAATGTCATTTCTTGCCATGGTGTGTGGATCTGTCAAGCTGTTTAGCTGCAATATGACAGATTGTCCTATTAATGTGTCATCAAGTGCACTTTTACAAATTCATGGCTTGTCTACAGCTAACCTGAAAAAAGAGGCTTAAGTATGAGAAGGCGCCAAAGAAAGTTAAATATTATTAACAAATAAAGTCTGCCACGTAGTTTTGATGGAATGTGAGCTAGATGGGGGAGGGGTGATACGCTGTTAACTATTTAGCTTCTGTGTAACTTCCCTTCTTATTCTCACTCTCTTCTCTTTCCCAAACTCCATTTCTCTCAAAAGATGCTTTAAAAAAAAAAAAAAAATCTGTATTTTACTTACTGATTTTGTGCTCAGATTGTTATGCCTCAGTTTCCCTGAGCCATAGATAATAGAGCTGTTGCTCCTGATTCACCCTGGCTGCCTTCGAAGTCCAATGAAGAACTGTGCTGGCATTATTACTTGGGTTACAGAAGGCATGGTAAAGGGATTGTTAAGAGAAAGTAAATCTGTTGCTCGCTGAGTGTATAAGGGACTTCAAATTATATGATCTTCAACCTTTTATCGTTCTTGGACTTTCTCATGGTACAATCTCAGCTAAATTTTCGCATCACTCTCCGTATTTGTAGAAGGAATAGGAATATTTGTTCTAGGTGGTGGGGAACTGACAAAGATTTGCAGACTGTCCAAGTACTTCAAGATCTCCCTTACGAAATGCTTGTAGGAGATGTGTAACCTTTGGTTTTCTGTTATTTTTAATAAACAGCCCACCCTCCTGTAAGGAAATTGGAAAGCCCCCACTGAGCCAGCCTCTAATGAGAGCTAGGGGAAAATGTTGTATGGAACACAGCTAACTAGAGTATAAAGCAAGAGTTCTGAGGTATCAGTGTGTGGTGCGATGCTGAGTGCATATTCCAAGCCACATATTTTTAGCTCTACCACACGCTCATGTACAGTTTTACAAACTTCCGAGAAAAATGGTGATTTCTCTGAGATAATGAAGGGGAGGTACAGAATAGGGCTGAGGGGAGGGAGCAGGGAATGGGCATTGATTTAAATCTGCCTGGCACACGGGCCAGCTCCACTTATCAGTGAGTCTAATAGGAATGTGAAGAGAATAGGCTTGACAGCTCATTAGAATGTGATCCCTCCTCCTTTTTTCTTTTTTTTTTTTTTTCCCCTTTCTTGAAGTTGATGGAAACTCATTCAGGAAAGAAGTACTTATTTGCTGAGGTAAAGCAAAAGCTGAGGAGGGTTTTGCCAGTGTGCAGCTGAGGAAAGGAGCAGCGAGAAAAATCAGGCGCGATCTACACTCAGAGGTACCTGAAATCTTGCCTAGTGTGAGGGGAGATGAGGATGAAAAAGACTCGAGATTCTACATCCTGACAGCTGCTTGTGGCATCGGGACTTACTGCTCATCATCTCATTAAAGAAAAGTGAAGATAAACCCAGCTAAAGAGGGAGAGGAGCTAGACTTGGGAAAACATTACCTGCTCCTAATGGACCTCGGTACATCCTCAGATTCTTTGCTTCTCCCTATTTTAACTTTTATGATATGAGAAATTTATTTTCTCCTTAGAAGGCTGAGCACTGGGCTGAGCTGTGATGCTTTCAGCCTCTTCAGAAGAGCAGTGGCTGTAGCAACCTTGGGTTGCAGTTCCCCAGCATCTTGAAAGGAAAGGATGAAGACTTGTCACTGAGGAAAGGGAAGTATCATTCAAGAGAGAATGGATGGGAACATATTCAAGCCTGCTTTGAACTGAACACAATGCTTCAAATGACAGAAAGTGAAATCTCGTGTTGAAGAGGAACAACCTAACAACCCCCCTAATGAGTTTGTGTTGTCAGCTTCGGCCTGAGCAACTGTTGCCCTGAGCAATTTCACTTCTCTAGGTTTCATAGTTGAGTGCATTTTAAACGAGTCTGAAGACTTATTGGAGGGGGGGGAGCGACACTTCAAGGTGGGTGGCAGGACTTTCCAGGGCCTCTTGTATTTATGTAAGCTTCAAGAGGCTGAATGGACTTACCTCTTTCTTCGAGTGAATCCAGATTTTCAAACAAGTTTATCTATACCATTTCCACGTGTCCTGCTTGAGCAGAGATCTCTCCAGCAACCAGCGCATCCGTGCATGCTGCTCATTTGACATTGCATAGCCCAGAGGATCATCGTTAATAGTTCTAACCTTTTTATTTTTTATTTTTTTAGAGAGAAGTCTGTGTCTGTTCCTATTATTGGTGGTGAAGGTTTTTGTGGTTGGAGAGTGCCCTTCCTGACTTGGCCCCTCCCTTTTCAAAATGAAGGGGTGCACCTGGGTATTTGTGGCAACTTTACTTTGTCAGCAGTTTTGCCTCTTCAGAGTTACAGCAGCAAAGAGAGAGAGAAAGATGAAGAAGGAACCTAATCAGTATACAGAGCCTTTCAATGCTACCCTCTCAAACAGTGAAGAACTGCACGGGCATCCCAAGGTAGGTGTTTATGTGTTGTTAGTGCTTGGTAGAACTTATTTCTGGCGGTAACGGGATGCTGGTTCCTTTTTCCAATGATTGAGGCAATCTTGCCAAATTCTATTTGATTTTAAAGAGAAATGTTCTCTCTTTTGCCTTTGCATGATTGATTTTCTAGCTTATGGAAGCAAACACTGGAATACTGCAATTTATTATTATTATTTATTTTAGAATATGCATGACTGAATTTCCAGTCCCATAGTAACTGATTAAGTGTAAAGACATTTTGGAGTTCTAGTGTATGAACACTATCCTGTTTAGAAACAACTGATTAAAAAAAGGCAAATGGGCTATCGCAGTAAAATAATGATACTGGAATATTAATGTCTCTCTTGCAGGCAAACCCTTTACTCTCTGGAATGTTATTTCAAAGCTTAGGCAACAGTAGAAACACGTGAGCATACCTGAGCTTTCTCTANAAATGTGTCATCTGGTTAACTTCACTTGATGTCCTTTAATTCTTGCAGTAGAGAAAACAATGAACAATTGTTCTTTCAGCACCTTCTGCAGGCTATTCAAGATTTTTTTTTTCACACTTCTGCTTTACCCCTCACAATCATATCCTTCAACACGTGAGCATACCTGAGCTTTCTCTACACTGCACCTCCCACTAGAGAGGCTGTGGTGGTTGAAAATTACAGATGAGAAAAATTTTGGTGTAGTCAGATGATCTGTTTAAGATGATTGTGGCTCTTGTAGGAAAGGATTCAGGATGGTGGTAATTGTGCATTAAGTGGCAAGTGTAAGACTGTGTGTATGATACCTCAGTGGCTGTAGCTGATGACTTGCTAGGTTTAGTGCGTGAATTTTGCAGGGTAGGATCCTTCCAGTTACATGTTTGGGAGAATCACCACAGGCTGAAAGCTGCAAAAAATTTCCAGTCAATTGATCATAGCTCCCAGAATCCTTTAAGATTAAAACTTGCATAGAATGCTTGGGAGTAGGAGAGGGGGTTCGGGAATTAAAGGCAGGTCCTAGGATTAGGAGCAGGATGAAATGGAAGGGAGACTACAATGCTGAGAAAGGAGGGAGTCTCCCCTGTCGCACAGCCCCTTCTCTCTCTCTCCCCCCTGCTCACACAAAAATGTCCCTTGTTTCAAATGGAGGTGACCTCTAAAACATTACTTTGATCAGAAGCATTAGGGATGGCAGTCACTATAGCAATAGAGGAACAAACCTGTCAAAAATTGGGGCATGGCAGAGGGGGCAAGTTAGAACAATTGGGCTGACATTCTAAATATCCTATTCAATGCTATTGTGAGAGTAATTGGTTAAGGTTGGGCAAGTCTGGGAAACAGTCCTCTATATAAAAAAGCTGGCTGCTGCACTTAAAATTATCATTAGGAGACTGTAAGTAGTGTTTCTTCAGCTAATTTTTTGTTGTGTATTGCAGGGCTCTGTCAGGACAGGTTGTATACATGCTAAATTCTTGAGGTGCTTATAATCAATCACTTTCTTCTACTCTCTCTAGAACCGCTTCATTCTGCTTTTGCAAAAGGGGCTAGATACGTATCTAGTGCAACTAGATTTCAGTCTATTCTGGAATTAATTTGGCTTGATGTGAAATGTATTGGTCCGCAAGCAGAATATATTCTGATTGCAAAAGCAAGCAGAAACTGGTCCTGGTTAATTCTGATATAGTCATGTATATATTATTGCTAGAAGAAACACAGTACTCATTCGGAGGCTAGTGGGCATTCATTAAAACAGACATTGTTTGGAAGCTGTAGCTTCTGTGTTGAAATACTTTGCTTTAAAATATCCATGGCAAAGGTTTGGCTGCAGTGAGAGCTGGCGAGTTCAGTGAAGGCAGGTTCTGTTTAATAAGGATAGGACGAAACCAAATCTTTGATGTAAATGCTTATGAGCTCTGTTTGATATCCACTCCCAAATTTTGCAATGTGAACTTTTCTCCTTGGAATCTATTTGAGGTTGAAGTCCAGGCTCTAGTTAAGTATTGCTTCGAAATGTCATGGGTGACTGTATTGTATTTTATGTTTATATAGCACCTGCCCAAGCTAAGGGATTATTTTACACATACTATAAATGCAGTGCTTAAGAATTGCCACCATTACTGGGGTAAATGACAGTTGCCATTTACAGCAAAGCACCACAATTTGTATTCACTAGAAGAAGTAAAGTAATAGTGAAGCTATCCTTACCTAACCTATCAAGCAAAAGGAAGGTTGAAAGCGGTTCTGTGTGGAAGACTGATCTCTCTGAAGGTACTCGAAGTACTTCTGTGAGCAGTTTTGTTTCATGAAAGGATGCCCTGCACGGGAAAGTGAAACAACAGCTGTGTCCCATTTCATTTCTCTGCAGTACATAACAGAAAAGATGGAATTTTTTTTGGCCTTGTACAGTAAAAATTAAGGCAGGTAGTTTACCTGCTTAGAGCAGGGGATGTTGAACTAGACAATCTGTGGATGCCCCTTCCAACTTCAGCTGTTCTGTGAGCTGCTTTTAGGGGTGGTTCAGCTAAGCAGCTCAAAGGCAGCATCCTAACCTGGGGAAAATTATTGACTCAGCGTCCCAGTGAAATTTCAGGTATGATTTGAGTTCAACAGGATTTTACCTTCAGTGGAATTTCTTCAAGAAATAGTGTAATGTTTTTAATTTAGTTACCCACTACGTAGCNATGAACTGTTCCATTAGATTCATTGAATTCATTATGGGTGTGACCACTGAAGGCAGTTTGTGTTTAAGTGGAGTAGAGAAGCTTTTTAAGACAGCNCTGTCGAATATCTAGGGCTAGGTCTACCTGTTTTATTACTTAAATCTCTCTGAATTATTTCTTTGGGGCCTTTTGCTTCCAATTGAAAACAGCAGCTGGTTCAATGACATTGCACAGATTGCGTTCCTCCTCTGTAAAGAGATTTCAGTCTTAGCCCGAAGTGTATGATTGCATGTGTAATTGAGAAATGTATTTTTGGGCCTGACAAGTGTTGAAGCCATGGGAGAGACGGGACTGTGACCTATCTGTAGTAGATGATGTTCTGTTTCATGGTTTGTATCTGTCATCGTTGTCAGTCTTGCTCTAGCATATTATGAACAAGAAGGGCTATAACAAATAACATTCTTCCTAGCGATTCTTTGTGGCCCATGTAAAATAATGTTGAATTCATACATCTGACTCAGCATATCAAATAATTCAGTGCTTGGTCTCATTTCTCAGAGCTGTTTGTAAGATTTTTAAAGCTCATTGTTAAAGTATATGGTCCTACATCAGATGTGGGTTTGCGTTCTAGATGCGTTGTGCCACACCTGTTC
>VYZW01011879.1:32227-94694 GCA_013401315.1 Balaeniceps rex
TGCACCTCGTGTGCTGTTCTAAGGACTTTTGCAAATTTTATGAACATTTGCTTCTGGACTTGGTGTTTACATGTTACAACAGATGGAGAGGTTTACTCCAAAGGACCTTCTCAGCCTGTCTCTGACTTCTTTCTTATGCTTCAAAAAAATCTGCACTCAAGCAATCTGTGGGAAGGTGATAATGTTTTAGTGAGGTGACTAATCTCAGAATACCTGGGATTTCCTATGGTGCTCCATTTACATTAATTTCCAACGGAATTTCAGAAAGCTATTTAAGTGTAGTAAGTAAAAAAGGCAAGTAATAATTTAACTAAAACAACCTACTAGAACCCCTTGACCAAACACGCAATTTAAATGTGTTTATAAACATAAAAAGTCTGTTCAGGACTGATTTGGGTACAGAAATAAAGAACTAGATTGTTACAAATAGTTTGTCTTGCTCTTGTTTGCTATACATGCTAAATCTGAGCATCAGGGGAGTGTGCATAACCATAACTCTGGCTCTGATTAATTACAGTAGAATGAATGAATGATATGGCGAAATGTCTTGGAATATCCTTGCTTTGGCTTAGAGCACGGATGCCAGCTACTCTGCAGTCATCTATCTGGAGGGGAGGATAAGTGGACTGCCTGAATAGAGCAATTCAACAGGAGTAGATCGTTCTGTGGGTTGTGTCTGAGCAGTAAATCACCTAAGATTATTTGCTGAATTGAGAAGATAGAGCTGGCTTCACGGAGTTTGAGATGTATGTTTAACAAATACCCTTGCTCAGCTCTCAACACATCTTATTTCTGGGGAGCTGCTCATATGGTTTGTAAATGATTTGTTGACCCAAGCTGTTTGAAATAAATAAATACTTGTGATCACATCAGCTCAGAAATCTATGGACAAGTGCCTTGTACTACACCCATGTGCCTGGATGCATGCCGGAGAGAGAGCTTTCCAGGCTCTGCATCAGCTTAGAAGCACTGACATTCCTTATAACCTCAAGCTGGAACTCCAGTGGACTTCTAAGATTTGATTTTGAAACAATTTCTGCTGCATGGATTTTTCATAGCACATCACACAGACTGTGGTGTGTTCTCCTCAAAATGGGCTTGCCATGATATTTCTAGCGAAAATTTGCAATCTTCTGCCCAATTCCTGTTGCTCTTAGACAGTGACATGTATTGCAGTTATTGGGACCTCAGCTTTACCTGCATTCTAAAGGTTAACTGTTTTCTACGTGCTTCTGCAGACTATTTGATAAAAGGGAATCTATGCTTGTAAGTGGTACTAGAAATGTTATTAAAACTCAATATGGTTCTCTGAGAAGAGGCAAGTGCTTTAGGGAGCCAAGTGAGACAGGTAATGAGCAGACATATGGGTGTTTGCTAACTTGGCTGCATTGGAAGCACCTTGCAAGGTCGCTGTTACTGTTAAGGCCACTGAGGGTAGAGCTATAGTGTCTGAGCTGTGGCAGAACTGTCTAGTGCTGTCAGACTAGTAGGAGCTTAATACCCAGGGGCAAACACTTTTAGATCTGAAAAGTGCACTGTTGACTGACTTTGCTTTATGCTTTTTCCACACCCATCTTGTTTTCTTCCTCCTGAATGGTGATAGGTCAATATTGATTTACCTAAACTTGTAATGGTCTAGGAATCATTTCAAATGTCATTCAACCCACTACTGCCTTGAATTGCTTTCCTGCTGGAATTCTGATCTGTACCTGTTCTGTCTCACTGGGAGAAAAAAAAAAACCAACAGGTTTCTTGAATGAATTCCAAAAGTTTACGATAGGCATAGGGTGGGTTTTTTGTTTGTTTGTTTTAAATATTTTAAATGTTCATTGCCGTTTTTCCTCTCTGGCTTTTTCATTAATGGCTCTGAATACTTAAGCATGGTTCATGAAACTTTGGGAGAGCTTGTGCTTTTATCCTCACTGTGGTGGACATTTGGGAAGCTGATGTGTCAACAGATTGGAACCTCCATAGTCAACAGTTAATTGCTCTTGACAAGAGCTTGGCAGGGTGTTGGTAACCAATGACTTCTGGTGCCTTTTTTTAATTTAAACTTAGAAGTTCATTCCCAGCATAGGATAAAAACAACAGGTATGGCTATTTGATCACTTGCTTCTGCTTGTCTCTTGGAGGTGACTAATGGCAACCAGGGAGTCCAATAGGAAGTGGACCCAAATTCATAATGACAAATCCTCTCTTCTGTCCAGACTTTGTTTAGAAGGGATCCAAAACTAGACACTGTGATGTCAAAGCTTCTCTAGATAATTTCTCTGTGGCTACGATATACTTGCAGAACATGGGAATGGGCAAGGTAGTTAAATTTGCCAATGGATGTCTTTTCTGTGATCAGACATGGACTTTGTTTTTCATTGTGAATTGTTTTTTTCTGTGTGCACTCTTGTTACTCTACAGCCTGTGATTTGAAAATTATGGAGCATTTCAAGGTTTTCTGTACGTTTTAATCTCCCTGTACTGCTTGATAGATCCCACTGATAAATGTCAGATGCCAACGGTGAAAAATCTCTGGCATCTGGGCAGGTTTTCTGTGGCACGTATTAGGACTGTCAGAGGGCTGGGAGTCTCAGCAGCTTGAGAAAGGTCTCTGAGATACACTGGCTCCCAACTCTTGGCTCTTACTGATTTCTTAAGCAAAAGGAGCTCAGAGACCCTGCAGGTGATAGCATATTAAGTGACGAGAAGGCATTTTGATGTTTTAAGGGCAGCATCTTCTGGATTTTGGGACATTTCTGCTGGCAGGCTTAGCCTGTAACTTAGGAAGAAAAAAAATCCCACTCTAATGGGACTCTTTGAAAGGCTGATATCTTTCATACACTGTGTCAAAACTCAGACTGAAATACTACCTTGCATTTGCAGTGCTCCTGTAAATGAAGACAAAAAGTGGCATGGTACTGGATAATCCAAACTGAATTGCTTGTTACAGAAGTATAAAATCCCATTTTATCCCACCTTCAGTGTCCTCCCAAATACAGTACGTTTCGATCAAGAACATGGTTTAGGCAGCAGACAACAGTCTGCTCTGGAAACTTTGCATTCTCTGAATCCGTGTAGTGGCCAAAGAGATGCAGTGATATCAGTCTTTGTTCTTGTTTCTCTTTAGATCCTAGAATCTCCAGATCCTCGAATCACAGATCCACGGCGGACCTGGATCTCCTTTGTTCACCGCCCCGATGATGGCAATACGTCTAAAAGGAGATGCAAAGGGAAAGACAAGAAATTAGTAGGTTATTGCTAGATTGCCATCAGCTAATAAATGCGCACCGTGGCTTCCCTTCCTACTGCTGATATGCAAGGTGTTTTGTATGCTCCAGCTTTTGCCTTCCCACCCCAGAAAGTGCTGCGTATTCATTTGTTTGTATTTAATTTCTCAAAGTATTTTGGAGAAGTTTGAGACAGTAAGTGCTATATGCTTTGTAAGACAAGGTATGTGAATTCCACTGTCAACATTCATTTTTCTTTAAACCAGCTGTTTCTTGGATTGAGCCTTTTTTGGTTTTTTTTCTGCTCAGTAGAAATAAAATTAACTTTTTTTTTCTTCCACTAGATAAAGTCCAGGTATCTCAAAGGATATATTAATCAAGATGTGAACAAGTAGCTTATTTCAAATTGATGAATTACTGATCATCTGCTGAGTGATGCTTGATCACGTGTGATGACGCTTGATCACTTTTAATCTGCTGCTTGAATGCTTTTAATGATTTCCTTTTATTTCTCAGTGAGCTGGTAGGCAGGAGTGCTTCCATGCAGGTTTACTGCAGTTTAGTCATGGAAACAGGAACTCCCTGGGAACAATATACATGAAAATAGCAGTGATAACACTGTTGCGTGTTTGTACTACTCGTTTAAAGCTCTAATGTGTGTGTGGCTCATCTTTACAGGTGTTTTGAATAAACTGTGTCATTTTTTTTCTGAGCTCTACTGTCACACCAGACATTCATGTATGTGATCGTTATGTCTAAGCACTATATATTAATAATTTAAAGTGTGGCTAGATGGCTGTTCTAGTTAGCGAATAGGCAGAGTAAGAAGCTTAAAAGCTAGTATGTTACTTTGGTGATACGAGAAGATAACAGAAGCGGCAAACTTAGTCTTGTGCCTGTTGCGTTTCACACTGTATATATGTACTTGGAGAACCAGTTAGTGTTTACCTGAGCAACGTTTATGCTCCCACATAAACATGTGAGTAAATTCCAAGTGCTGGAATTCACAGCTGGCTGGAGAGTCAGTTTAAGATTTACTGTATCAGGCCTGTAGTTGAATTGATAGTGGAGGGGGCTGTTCATGTGGCTGACACCCCTGGCTCATGGCTGAGATAATTTCTGGTCTGTCAGTGCAATTGCCTGGTTCTAATTCACATGGTTTTTCTTTGGTTACTTACTTAGCGTGGCCTTGTTGGGCCCCCAGGACCTCCTGGCCCCCAGGGACCTCCAGGAGCACCTGGTGCTGAAGTCACCCGGGAAGTCCTTCTGCAGGAGTTTAAGGAGATATTAAAAGGTAAAGACTGTAAGAGCTTTGTGCTTTTGTGATCTGCTTCTTTTGGTAAGCACCATGGCAAATAAAGAACTGGCTTTGCAAACGTTTACCTTAAAGCATTCCCCTATCTGGCAATCAAAAATCTGAAAAAATGTTTCCCCAGTGCTGCGTAGTTTGAGTTGAAGAGTTGAGTGCAGAAGTCTAATCGCAGAACTAATGGCTTCATAGACCAGGCTCTTAAACTAAGCCTTTATTTCCCTATACTTTTTCTTTTCTTTTCTTTTCTCCTCAGAAGCCATTGAGCGTCGAGCATCCCTGGCTATTTCAGCCCATCCTAGCCAGCTGCCTCCACTCCTGCTCTCCTTGGAGGAAGTTTCACCCCACAGACGTGTAGAGGAGGCATTCCATTGCAAGCTAAAAGGACAAGTCATTGTAGATAAGAAGACCCTGGTAGAACTTCAGAACTTCCAGTCGGTGAGAAGGGATTACAGACTGAACCTGTGCAACTCCACAGCAGCCATTGTGCGTAGATCAGCTATAGTTCCCCTAGTCTGCAAAGCTGCTAGGTGGCTCTGTAGATAAAGGTGTTTCCTGAAAGGGCAGACTAATCCCAGAAGCTCGTCTCAGCCTTGGATGCTATGAATATAGCACTACCTTTTTTGTGATTGACAGAAGTAGGGTCTCATATGGTGATTTCAGCACTGAAGCTCAAGTAAGATGGACTTTTAGCTTTGAGTCCTCTCCTTCCTGACAAACCCAAGAGGCAGACTTTCTTCCTCTCTTGCAGCCCAGCTGAATCTTGTTGCAGTTCTTCCTGAAGTTCTAACAGGTCTGTGCAAGAGAGGGCTGTCTCACAGGTCCAAACAACAGTCAGTCTTTTTATTTCAGTTAATGATGGAGAAAGACTTATCCATGTTTGGCATTAGTCTGAAGGATCTGTTCTTTTTTTCAGTGCACACCCTCTTTAATCCCAGCGTAACGTTCAGGTGTAGAAAAATGTCAGAGGCAGACAGAAGCCATTGGTTACAGGTTTGTGAGCCCAAATGAGAGCCATTATTTTGTTAGATGGGCCAGTCCTGATGCTCAAATTCTTTACATAAAGTTTTATAGAAGACTAATAAATGTTACCTATATAATTTCATTATAGTCATGTTATAATGACAAGCACACCATCATGGGTTGCTGTAGGTCATTATAAGCATGGTTACAAGCAAGCTGTTGAATTTGTTATTAAAACTTCCACTAACCATTTTTGCACCAGTTGCAAATAGGGTCTGAATTTGAAGTATAAATGTTAGTCAAAGTAATAGCTAAAAACAAGGAGTTACTTTGTAATTGAGGAGACTTATTTTAGACTTTGGAGTCACAAAGACTGTCTAATAGCAGAAGGCCTTCAGATACATGGTTGCTTTTGTGATGTGAGAAGAAGAGTTTGAAGAGTATGAACAGGGAATATGGCCTTCTGTCAGCAGGGTTTGCTTACACTGTCCATGTAGTAAGGTGCTGAGCTTTCTTCCCAGCTGCACTGACTCCCATTTCTAAAGAATCCTGTCCAGCAGATCCTTTCCTATGGAGTAGTTTTGCTGCTAGGACTTCTCACAGCTGCAGGACTAGAGGCAGTGGTTATGTTCTAAATAGGGTGCTTTCCTGGATCTTTCCCAAATACACTTGTGGAAGCCTGGTTCGACAGCACTGTGGGTGCTGGCACAGAGGCAAGATTGTACTTGAAGAGTGGGCAGGGCTAGAGAGTTCTGCTGCCTCATTAATTAGGAGGGAAAATGTGAATAAAGACATCTCAGCAATCAGTGCGTAGGCTGATGCTTCCCATGCTTTGTTATCATATGCCTAGCTTCTTTCTAATTGCTTCTGGCCCTGAAGCTGATGTGGGAGGGCTGGCAGGCCTCTGGATGCCAGCCTTTCATTTCAGATTTGGGACAAGAAGTGTCTGGTTTTAGCTTGTGCTCTGATACAGGGGAATTTAGCAGGGAGGGAGACAGTGGATGCTCTTGCAAGGATGAAAACTGTCTTTAAACAGTCCAAGGGGGAGAGAGAGTGAGAACTCCCCTCCCTCCATCTGTCAGTTTAATAGTGTGAAGAAGCCAACAGTTTGATATTTCTCAGTGAGACGGTAGGGATTGACTAATTCCTGGATTTGGACCTTACCCAAAGCATTTTGAGATAGTGGAAAGAACCTGTGCTGAGAAACAGTATATAACATATACTTCTATACTCTGTCATTTGAGTATGGTGTCTAAGTCATTGTGACCTTGAGTATTGAGAGAGCATGATGGTTTTCTCATCCTTCCATGCTAAATATCCTCCAAGAATATTCTCTCCCTCTCTCTCTCTTGGTCTCACAATTTCCTTGGTATCTGGAATGAAACATGTGATACTTCTTTCCTCACACCTCTTCCTCCTGTATCTGACACTTTGAGGTTTCTAATGATTGCCTTTTGCAAAAGCTTTCGGAAAGGTACTTTACACAGCAAGAATTGAAGCAACTGCAGCCTCTGACAGGCCATGGAAGTGGGATTTAACTGGGGCCCAGGAACATCACTGAAATCAGATCATTCAAGGCTAGGGTGGCCCATGTGCTTTTCATGCTGAGAGATCCCAGAAGGAGTCCCAGTGTGTCTAGTGCCTTGAAGTCAAGCTAAGTGTCTGCTTCAGGAGATTGGTGCATCCCCTGTGCATTGTGGTTGCTGTGCAGGCTGGGTTATTATTTTCTTTAATAACAGATTAGTCAATGCATTGCTTTCCACAGTGTTTATCACTGAAAAGCTAAACTGGCAGTTCAATCTCAATTCTCTGTGCATGGTTTCTGTTTTCCACCCAGAAGTAAACTATGGAGTGTATGAGGGAGACATGGGGGTAGGAGATGAACCGAGGAAGAGAAGCTGACCTTGGCTTGCACAGAATGGCTAGACACTAACTTGTTTGTTTGCTTTTGGTCTGCTAACTGAAATAAGTGTGTGCAAGTAGTTAGTTTCTCAAATACAAATTCCTGCAGTGTTTGAAGCAGCTAGGTGAGCATCTGCTGTGAGGCAGCAAATGCAGCAGGGAGCTCTAATTGGTACAGGGTTTAATGGAATATTTTGCCCAGAGTACCTCTGCCTGCATTGTCTATTTCTATGAGCAAAAGAATAACAAAGCCACAGAGGGCATGAAGAAACAGGAATGTTTTATCAGTGATAATTTACTGGTGCCTAAAATTGCCTTCCATGCTCAGCCAGTGGTTTCGGAATTATGTTGCTGATTCTGCTAATAGCTGTAACAAGAAAGGAATGAATTAACTATGCAGTACAGTTTTGCACATACAGGGCCTGGATCTGCTCTTTCAGTGAGGTAGATCAAAAATAGCATTACCAAAAATGCATAGTGATAGCATAAGAATGGAATCAATCTCCTTCCATAGTCTTTGTTGTTAGGTTAGCTGTTATATTGTCCATGTGTGTATACACAAAGAAAATAGAGCTCCTTTTGTGTGTATGTATGTGCACATAGGCACACATCAGTGCACACTGATAAATATAGAGACTTAGAAATTTAATGAAACGTAGTTGTTCTGCAGTTCATTGTTACTGCTTTCCCATTATATATATGTAATCTTATGAGAAATGCCACTGCTGTTGCACATGGAGATATTTTCACCACCATGTGCACACATAAAACATTTCTAGTAAAGTTCTATGGAACTTAAGACTACAGCTAGATCTTGGTAAATAAGGACTGGGAATTACTCTTTTGTGAGCCTTGCCTGGGTTTTGCTCAATAAAGGCAGGTTAGTCATTTCACTCCTCCTACCATGTGGTAACTCTGTACACAAACACCACCAGACCCAAATATTTGCAGCCTTACTTCCTTTCAAAGAGAAAGCTAAATAAATTACCTATAAATAAATAAACAAACTACCCTGCACTGTGAAAGCTGGCAATTTCTAGCTGTGATGAACCAGAATGGGGAGGCAATTAACTTCCTTCTGGTACTTGAACAAAGGTGTTCCACTACTTTTTTTTAGTGCAATAGCACCTGTGGCAACACTGTGGCAAATTTGTTCACCATGTCTCAGGCCCCTTTTGTCATCTAGTATTGGAAAGCATACTCAAATGTTGGGTTGTTCAGATGGCCCAGTTATACATTTGTGCATGTTTTAGGGATATAGCCGTGTGCGTGCCTTTACAGAGTCAGATTTGAACAGCTCTTCTGTCCTGTAAGACCAATGTGGGGCAAATCTCTCAGGACAGCATTCATGGGAATGCGTTCACTTTGCACAGAATGCCCTTGTGGTGGAAGCAGAGTCTGATGAATGTGCTTTCTTGGCCCATTGAAGCCACTCCTGCTTCTCCCCAGCTCTAGCCAAATTCATGTGAGGCAGGCCAAAAAAAACAATAAACATTTCTCGCAGTTTATTTTAGTCTGAGTCAGATAATCTGCTGCAAGTTTGACTTAAGACTGCTTCCTTGCCATGAAGAGAAGCTGCATGCTATTTCACTAGGTTTTTGCCTATTCTGTAGAATCCAAGGCTGGAACAAAATGAAACTACATATGGAATCTGTAAGAATCAAAGCAGTTGTTCTTTAACAGTATCAAAGCTGTCTGACTTAGACCTAAGGTGGGTAGAAAATCTCTGGAGACCCATATGAGTGCTTCCTGTGTACTTGTATCACAAAACCAGTGTATAAGGTTCCAGGTTTTCAAGCCTGAGAACAGCTTGGCCCCATCTGAGCTTGGCCCCATCTAGGAAGTCCTTGGGAGTAGTAGGGACCTCTTGACTCAAACAATGGGAGATCTTGTGTATCAGAACATCAGTGGAGGCTGGAGGCCATGAGGACCAGCAAAGCATAGGGATGCAGTAAGCACAGTCTGAGTCAAGATGAGTTAGAAGAGTTCGGCAGTGAGCAAAAAGGGCACCTTCATGTCTCACATGATCATTTTGCCTTTTGTGGACATCATACACTGAGAGAGCGCCCATCTGGAAGGTGTGTTCTGGGGAGATAAGGCAGTAGCCTTGCAAATTTTTTCAGCTTTGTTCTCATGCGTGTAAGCTTGTTCTTTGTCTTGGGCAGAGGTAATTGTTGAAAGTGCTGGGAACTTGTTCAGGGTCTGCTTTTCTTACCTTGCAGCCTCTGGCCAAAGGAGCTTTTCTCCGGGGGACGGGATTAAATCTGGCAACAGGACGTTTCACAGCACCTGTGTCTGGCATCTACCAGTTTTCAGCCAATGTCCACATTGGTGAGTGTTGTCCACAGAAACCTTTTCTGTACTGCTTGAGAGGTGCAGGAAGAAGTCCTGGAGAACTCTCTGGGTCTCCAAGTCCTGTTTGATTTGAAGTATGTGCAATGGCAGCCCTTTGCAGTGAGCTCTCCCTTTGGTACCATGACCCAAAACCCTGTCCTTAGAGCTGGGTAGTTTCACAGACTGCTAGCCACAGCAGGCTGCTCCATGCAAACCAAACGAACCAACACTCCTTATGGAGGATGAGTTTAGGGACCAAATATATTCATGTGCGGAAGTTACAGCTTCCATAAAAGACTTTAGAAGAAATGGACATGATGATGTAGAACTGCATCAAGGCAGTTTTGACTATGTTTTGTCACCAGTGTATTCGTTCAATGGTTTTAATCATTCAGTGATGAAGTATTTTACAATCCAACACCAGAAGGTTTTTTCCTAAGAAGTTGTGGGTTGACCCTGGCTGGACACCAGGTACCCACCAGAGCTGCTCTATCACTCCCCCTCCTCAGCTGGACAGGGGAGAGAAAATACAACAAAAGGCTCATGGGTTGAGATAAGGACAGGGAGAGATCACTCACCAATTACAGTCATAGGCAAAACAGACTTGACTTGGGGAAAAGTTAATTTAATTTATTGCTAATCAAATCAGGATAGGATAATGAGAAATAAAACCAAAATCTTAAAACACCTTCCCGCAACTGCTCCCTTTTTCCTGGGCTTAACTTTACTCCCAATTTTCTCTACCTCCTCCCTGCCAGCAGTGCAGGGGGACGGGGAGTGGGGGTTGCAGTCAATTCATCACATGTTGTTTCTGCTGCTCCTTCCTCTTCAGGGGGAGGACTCCTCACACGCTTCCCCTGCTCCAGTGTGGGGTCCCTCCCACGGGAGACAGTCCTCCATGAACCTCTCCAACGTGTATCCTTCCCACGGGCTGCAGTTCTTCACAAACTGCTCCAGCATGGGTCCCTTCCATGGGGTGCAGTCCTTCAGGAACAGACTGCTCCAGCGTGGGTCCCCTGTGGGGTCACAAGTCCTGCCAGCAAACCTGCTCCAGCGTGGGCTCCTCTCCCCATGGGTCCACAGGTCTTGCCAGGAGCCTGCTCCAGTGCAGGCTTCCCATGGGGTGACAGCCTCCTTCGGGCACATCCACCTGCTCCTGCATGGGGTCCTCCCCGGGCTGCAGGTGGATATCTGCTCCACCATTGACCTCCATGGGCTGCAGGGGGACAGCCTGCCTCACCATGGTCTTCACCACGGGCTGCAGGGGAATCTCTGCTCTGGTGCCTGGAGCACCTCCTCCGCCGCCTTCTTCACTGACCTTGGTGTCTTCAGGGTTGTTTCTCTCATTTCTCTCATATTCTCACTCATCTCTTTGGCTGCAGTTGTGTAGCTTTTTCCCCTTCCTTCTTTCCCCCCCCATCCTTCGCTGATGGGCTCAGACTTGGCCAGCGGTGGGTCCGTATTGGAGCCGGCTGGCATTGGCTCAATTGGACATAGGGGAATTTTCTAGCAGCTTCTCACAAAAGCCACCCCTGTAGCACCCTCGCTACCAAAACCTTGCCACGCAAACCCAATACAGAAGTCACAAGGTTACTGCTGTCTCTGTCAAGCCAAACACCAGCAACTGGTGGTCTGCTATGTTGTGAAAGTGCTTATATTTCTTCCACTGCTTTCCCCAGACCACAGTGAGTTGAAGAGTAAAGTCCAACTCCGAGCCAGAGATAATGTCCGAGTGTTGATCTGCATTGAATCTCTGTGCCACCGATACACGTGAGTTACTGCAATGCTGTCTTGGCAATTATTTTTCTCAGATGGGCCAATGTTTCCACCAACTGTGGAAATCAGGTTCACCAACAGTGAATTTTATATGATAATTGCTTGTAGAACTTTTCTGAAGAGAGTGATTCCATCTGGCCCTTAGGTTTTATGTGGGTTTTTTATTCTGATTTTTAGCCTTTCAGTGCTAATTACTCTAAATAGCTAAATATTGCATATGTTGAGAGAATCGTGAATGAAGTTGGCTGAAACTGGATGTAGCTAAAGGTGCTGAATGCTCAGCTATCATCATAAACATACAGAGTGCGAAAAACACTTTAATTTTGTGCCAGTGGTTGTTAGCTCGATTTTTATAATTTCAGCTGCATCCTGAATGGATCACAGCATCTCACTTGTGTTGCCATGGAAGTGTTGGAGTGATGAGGAGAATGAATAGGTGGAAAATAGAGGTGAATGGCTCCTGAGGCAGAAAGTGCAGGGCTTGTATATGGGTATATGATACCTTCTCACAGCCCTCAGCTGCCTTGTGGAGCTTGCTCAGATAACCATGCTGATTTTTCCTCTGCTGGGATCCATTAGCAAAACTCTGCTAAAGCAACGCTTTTGTTAGGCTATGGCAACCTTGGGTGTCGCTCCTTATGCCATGGGCCATGGCATCAGCATTCTCTTGTTTGCTGTGCTTCTGTCATCTTTTCAGCTGCAGCATATAGGTTCCCTGTGTCTCAGAGAAGGCCAGCTTGCTCAGGAGGAGTTTGGCAAGCTTTGCTTGGAGAAGGGGCTGGGCAGCCCCTGGGCTGGGCTGAATTGCACCCAGCAGAGGGCAATGCTGCTTGCACAGAGTGGCCACCACCTCTGCCTGCAGCTCGGCCCTTGTCATGGGAGGAAAAATGCCTGTACAGGGCTGTGCAGATTTGCTCTGCCCTGCCCGCAGCCCTTCCAGTGCAGCTGTAGCAACACCCTTGCAATAGCACCAGTGAAATATATCCATAAAACGACTCCATGGGTGCAACTTAAAACCCACAAAACCATAAGTTTGCTGCTGGACTGACTGCTTCAGCCCTCACCTTCCCTGCTCCTGCAAATAGGACTGACGTCTTCACAGGCATTTCAATTTAGAGGCTTTATTGGTGGGTGAATTTGACATGAAGCCTCATGTAATACATAAACCTCTCTTAGGTTTCATTGGCCTGTGGAAAAGACTTGATTGGTATCTGAGTACCCATTAGTAATTAGGGTAAGAGGGAGCTGTGCGCCCACTGACCTGATGGGAAGTCAAGGAGCTTGCTGGCTGGAGCAACTGACACCTCCTCGGCCTTGTAGACTGTTTTATAAGAGTCTTTTATGATTGCGGCACTTAAAGTGGGACAATGACAGACTGGCTGCAGTCACAATGTCAGCAGAAGGGGGGTGTAACGTCTTGCTCCTTGAAGGGATGCCTTATATTCTGGTAAGCTGCAGAACTTATGGGACATTTCATTTCTGGCACTTGTGAGAATTCCTTTAGATCATGCTAAGAATGGACCTCAGCCTGATATTGAAATCTGGGATGCGTGTTGACAATGAGTGATTTTGGGACAGTCCAGGCCTTTAATCACAGGGGTGGAACAGATATGAGTAGGGCAGAATGTTACTGTCCTTTTTACAACTAGCGCTCACAAATTGCCTTTGCACAGTGCAGATCCCTATTCTTGTCCTTTACTCTGCACAGCAAAGACCAGTCAGATTCAAGTAATCACGTTTTTTTTCTTTCTTCAGCATTGGTGCTTTTTTCTTTTCACCTACAACAGTCTTGTCTTATCTTAGCAATTTCATCAAGAACAGGAGTCATGCCCCTAGTCTTTGGATTCCCCATGAACAGAGACTGCAAGTTCCACAGAATCTTTTTCTACATTCTTTTGGGATGTGGAAAGATATTCCCCGCTGGGATGTGGAAAAATATTGCCAGTTGGTGGTGTTGACCTGATATTGATATTTCAATAAAGATTTGAGTGAATGAGCGGGTGAGATTTATGAAGCCACGTAAGAGGAGGATTTAAAAGTGAAATTGATCGTGTAGATCTCCAAGAGTGAAAAGGTGTTCTGCCATCCTGATCTCTACATTGTCTTCAGTTACAGAATCATACAGAAAATCTAAATTCAATTTAAACCATTTTGCAAAATAAATGAAAGTGACAGTGGTGAGTTTTATTTCCTAATGATTCCACAAGCTCCCAACTGATTTGATTAAGGCATCTGAGAGAGAACAAACTGTTTTTCTTCTGGAAGGCTTACTTCTGTCTCCAAGGACAGTGTCTCTTTCTCTCCTTTGTTGTCCATTCAGTCAACCTTACAGTAATATTACTAAAGAATGGATGTCAGTCTCTGATTGCTTTCAACATGACTTTAGTCTTGCTTCCTTGTTCTGGTAAATGCAAGCACAAGAGTTGTCTGAATAGGAAGCTTCCCTGTGGGCCATGGAAACTACCGTGCCTTCCTCATTGCAGGTCTTTTTAGCTGAAAGCTCCTAGAAACTGTTCTGGTTCTAGCTGGGATGTGTGAACAACCTCTTTGTCACATGCAGCCCAGACAGGTTTATTGGGATGTTTTGAGATTAACTTGCCATCTGAAGAATTTATAGCTACATTCTCCAAAGAACAGTAATAGTAAAAACATCTTTTTTTTTCCTTAGACAGAACTGACCTGGATGTTAATCGTTTAGATAAAGCTCTCTGATGTCTGACTTGGAGTTTTCATCAGTTGTCCAGGGTCGCAATTTATGATTTGTTGTCCTGCAAGGCTGTCCTGAGTTGAGTGAGTTGGACAGCAGTGGGAGTAAAGCAGAATCAGCACTGGCTCTATGAGAGACATCTCTCTCTCATATGGTGGGTGAGAGTATGACTGGTCTGTGGCAGGGAAGGAAGATGGGTGGAATGGGAACCTGTCTGGACAGACATTCTGCTGGCACAGGCTGAGCTGCTACCCGTGCTTGTGGAATTTCCTGGGGATGTCAGCATACACAGTCATTCATTTGAGGGAGCTGAAAGAGCCCCGAGGGCTTTCGGCTGAGCGCGATGGAAACTCGGAGGCAAGGAGACAGTTGGAGTAGAAGAGATTAATGGTGGGAAGTTCCCACCCAAGTTAGGCTTTTGGCAGGATATGACACACAGACTGAGCTCTTCAATCAAGGTGGTGCCAAGTGGCTTGCTCTCTCCGGGCCAAATTGCCCCTACCTTTTATGCATATTATTTCCTTGCAAGGGGGCTGGAAACAGCATGTTTGCACTTGCTAGGTTTTGTCACCACCACTTCATGGAAAAAAGGGAGGAAAGGGGTTGGTTTTCTTGGGAAAACAACTAGATCTGCTACCACTGGCTAGGCAGATTTCAGAAGAACCAGCCAGGCATGGAGCTCTGTGTTTTCATATTGCTTTGGAACTGAGCTTACATGGGTTGTTCTGGTTGTTGATGTCTCGGGCACCTCCTTCCACCCTGAATCCTGTACAAAGGAGCTGAGTTAGAGTTCCGTAAACAGAGGATGCCACAGAGAGCAGCTGTCCTACATCTTGCTACTGCAAGGAATATGATGGCTGTTAGAACATGGTATTAGAAAAGAACAGTGCTTGAGGGGTGATCTGGAGCTCTCCCTTGAATTTTAACTGAAGCACGATTTTTTGGTTTTTGGCTTGTACATGACCTCTGATCCAAATGTCCTCCCAAAACAACTTTCAGCTTCAGAATATATTGTTTCTTGCATAGGCTGACTACATATATTGTTAAGGTGAAATAGGCCTTTCATACCATGAAAATGAATGAACTGTTATTGGCAGAATGCATATAGCTAGCTCTTTGCAGAATAACAAGAGTATAAACTATTGTGGTGGTCAACAAACTGGGATAACTGGTATGTAGGTAAATCAAAAGGGCATGTTTAGCACCTACTCAAGGGTGGGGGACAGAGACCACAGGACCTTGAGAAAGGCCTCTGTGAGCGGAGCTGTCTCCCAGTTCCTGCCTCCAGCTGAGTTTTGCATTCACAATCCCGTATGCTCTGTAGGTCTTCCATTGGACACTACAGTGAGGACAGGGTTCTGTTCTCATTTCAAGGCAGCTGATTACTGCTAGAATCAGGTCAACAGGCCACTGTTCAGTGCAGATGGGCACTAGAACCACCAGGTCTTGTTTCTAGGGAGGTCATGAAACTATTGTCATTCCACATACAACTGTTGTGACTGCCTTAGGTGTTTAACCTGTTTATTTTTCTTTTGCTACTGTTTAGGTCTTTGGAAGTCATTGCTGGTCTGGAAAGTAACAGCAAAATCTTCACTATCTATGTACATGGCTTACTGCAGCTGCAGGTAAGCCCATGGAGACAGGGAGTCACTGTACTAGTTTGCTTGGCAGGCTGTGGAGTTATTTACTGGCAAGGCTGAATTCTCACCAGGAGGTGGGGAAGTTTTTATTAACCTTCTTTCTAAGGTTAATGAAGTTAAATGCCTTACCTGGGGTGACTGGAGAGAATCTGTGGCAGGAACAGGAACAAAAGCCAGACTTGTGTTGCACATTCTGATCTTAAGCCACAGAAATTCCCTCTAAGAAATTACAGTAAATATTTTTCTTTCTCAAATCTTCCCTTGCATTGTCAAGATGACAATTGTACTTCCCGTTTCATAGAAGAGAATCTGAAGCACAGATGGCCACTTGACTAGTCACCCAAAAAGATGCTAGTGCAGTAAGGATCTAGTTCAGTAATAAACTTATAACACAGTGTCACTAGAGAAAATTTCCTCCACCAAGTCAAAGCTGTAGTGCAGTAAAAATGTTTGGTCAGATCCTGTTCCCAGGAGCCACAGAAAAGGGCAGGAGGCTTCTGTGCTTAGTTCATGGTAGTGAAATGCTTTTTTTCCTTCCTTTTACACTGGGATGGAATGTCAGATATTTTCCTTTCCCTCTTGCTCTCTCTGCAGGCTGGCCAGTACACCTCCATATTCGTGGACAACAGTGCTGGAGCTCCCATCACCATTCAGAATGGATCAGATTTCATGGGCATGTTAATGGGCGCGTAACGGCATCTGCAGCAGTGTAGCAGGGAAGAATATGAATTAGAGCCTTGCAGTGTATATTTGACTGAAGAAGCCTTTACTTTGACTTTTGAAGACTGCTTCTTGTAACTGTTGGCATCTTTTTAAACAAGCAAAGAGCCTTTCCTTTCACAGATACTTCAGCTTGCTTTCAGAGGCTACTGCTTTTCAAGGTCCACACCAGATCATTCATCATAAAAAATACGCTTTTATAAGTCAGCAACAAACTCTGTAATATTTAATTTGTGTTTCACCAGATGCTCACTGAACAATACACTGAGATTTGGAATTTGTTACATTATAACTTTATTTCACAATAGCACTTGTAATCAGCGTGTCTTTTGGGATTGATTGTGGGGTGTTTGAGTTTGTAAATGAAGGATTGAGAGGGGAAGTAAAATAGTGACTGCATTCTTTGTTTTGTGGAGGAAGACGACAAGAATTTGCCAGAAAAACTGCTTTTTTCATACAATTGTAAATGGTTATAGGCCGTCTCTTGTGTTCAGAATTGGATATATTTGACAAGAAGTATGTTGAATTCTCATACAATGCCTGCTTCACAGATGGGAATCCAAGGTCTGAACTCTTTCTTTGTGGTTCTTTGTATCTAACTATTTCCTTGATCTTATTGATGAAGCTGAACACCTCACTGCCTCTGCAGTTTTGTTTCTATGAAAAGGTAAGGCCAATGGCACCAGTTCTAGCATGAACTCCCTTACTTGTGTTCTTATGTTTTAGTAAGACACACACGTGGTTTTGGACTGCATCACATAAACAGCATCCTCTCAGGTGCCATATAATCATTTGTAAATGTGTCAAATGCATTACACTGCTTGTCAAAAGCCTGGCAAAGACAGTGAGGATAGCAGCCTCGCATCAGGTATGTCACCTGTCTGGTGCTTGTTGAAATGCAGTGAAATAATGAAAGAAAACACAGGGCAAGGCTTATTTCCATCAGGTGGCCAGGGTCATAGGGAGTCTATCTGAGCTCTACTTGGAGGTTGAAAGTGCTGTCAAAACCATCCAAAAGACTGTCCAGTGAATGTTTTCTGGATTTCTACAAATCTGTTTGGAAATGTAAGCATGTGAGATTGAGCCCCCAAAGCAGCTTTGCGTATAGCTCCAGGCTATAAACTCATTTTAACAAAGTAAAAGGGTGTTGACATTTCATAGGGTTAAGGTGTTACCCAAGATGTGATAACATCCCTGTGATTAAAAAAACCCACACTCATTTAATGTACCTCTGTAGCTTTCCCTTTCAACAGCCTCCTGGCCCTTTTATTGATTCAGCTTAGCTAAGGTTGTGTAACACTGTCATAAATAGATGGTGGCAAAGCCCAAAATGGAGTCTAGATACTTGTCCTTGAATGTTTGCAGTGAATGGAAGATGTCCCTTGTATAGTGTTGCAATTTTTCATCAACTACACTATCTTCATGCAATGAAAACAAAGAATGCTGGGGACAGCAGAAGGCATGGAAAAAAAAAGGGCATCCGTTGCTGGGTCTGTTGCTCAGGTTGATCAATATATGATGTTTCCACAAGCTCCAGTAACACTGCTGTTGAGGTTGGTGGTATGCAAAGATGTCTTATTTCAAGAGCTGTGGAAAAATCTGCTGTAAAACAGGCATGGCTGAAACTGGTTTTTTTTCACCTCCATTATAAATACCTTGAGACAGATCTTTAAGGGTACTAAATGGTATTTTTTCCTTTGTGAAGAACATATTAAAGTGATCCGATTGGAGGAGCAAGGAGAGGGTACAGGGAATAATCAAGTAGTGCTGTTACACAAGTAAAACTGGGTAAATTCCACTTCCTAGTCCATGGAATGTGGTTGTCCTAACTGGACCTGTGTGACTGCCTAAAATACAGCAGCTATCAATGTTTGTATGTTCATTCTTGCTCCACAATACATGCCAGAATTCCTATGGATTTTTTTGTAGTACACTTTGGGGAGAATGTACTTTTAAGCATGAACTGGGTGCTCCGCTGGCCGAGGGGAGTCCAAGGCTATCGAAAGGCATAGCAAGTAGCACCAGCAGTCATTTCTGGAGCTTCAGAAAGCACGTCACACACACGAATGGCACTAAACCCTACCAATAAAGATTGGCTGTTTACACTGGGGTTTGAGGGAGTAAGTGTAGTCAGGGCAAGTGGCCTATATCCCAGCATGTATACTATACTGTACTTTGTACTGTGTGAATATTTGTAATAAATTGGGCTGTTTCATGCATGATTTACAGCAACATAATCAGAGTGTTGTGACATTCAGCATATGTTGTTATAGCTATAGGATTTTTGAACCAAGTCTCACTGTTCTTGGTAAATCAGAGTTAAAATATTTATTTTGCTGTAGAACTAAAAACGTTTGTCAGACTTTGTTTTGGGATTTGTGACTTTTTTCCCCTTCTTTGCTGTGTTTTACTCTCATGATCTTCTTAGTAGGAGATGAATTGTTCTGCCTTTATATGTGTTCTCCCTTATTTATGCAAGGAGTGCGGTCCTGACAGGCGTTTCCCCAGTGTGCTAGGAGCTGTCTACAGGCATAGTCAGACAGTCCTGAGGAGCACACAGCCTAAACAGTGAAGGCTTAAATCTCCCTTGGCAGAAGGAGTGATTTGCCTGTGGACAGCGTCAGAGAGAGAAGCAGACCTCTGTCTCTGGTGTCTGTCTGGAAGCCACATTGCCTTTCTGCTCTAGCCAGCGGAGAAAGCTTGTGTCAGACCCTGCGCTAGGGGAAGAAGCCAAATTAGCAGAGGACATGGACATCGTGTCTCTTGATTTGTCCCGAGTTCACTGTCACCACTGCAAAGCTTGTGGGGTTTTCATCAGCTCTTTTTATCCTCAGGATAGAGGGTTGTCCCTTAAGGAGCCTTCCTATGCATTGCCAAGGTCTTTTAGCCAAAAGACAAAAGAAAACAAAACAAAAAAAAGTTGTTTAGCTCTGGCTGCTACCAGACTGCAGTTGTCTTGTATCCTGGGGCTTCAGCCAGCAGTCAGTGCGAGCACGAGATTGTCCGTCCAGCAGTAAGATGGGGCAGAATGGGTTGAAACAGCCAACAAGCAACTGAGACAGCCTCCAGCGTTGAGGTGCAAGTGTACAAAACTCGTGACTAATATGGACACAAGCCTCCTGGCCGGGCTGGGGCCGAGACAAATACTCTGCAAGGCTTCCATGCTGCTCGGAGAGCGAGAAGATTAATGGTGTGCAAAGCAAAGCTTCAGTGCTCCTCTGTAGTCGTAAAATTTATAGTCCAAGAAAATCTAAGAACTCAGGAGGACTGAGTTCAGAATGAAGAAGTTGTTTATAATAAAATAAAACCCATGTGCTTGAGCCTATGGTTTAATGGCCAAGTGTGTTAATCCCACCCAGTGGCAATGGCCATTTGTGGCCTGCAAGGGGAGAAGTCTAAAAGAGGCACAAATTAAATGGCGGGGTATTTTTTTCTTGTTTTTTCCAGCATGCTCGGTGCGCTGTCTGTGCCAGCGGGGGCAGGAGGATGTGATGGAGGCACCTCACTGTTGAGGGCCTGGCAGAACAGGAAACACAAACAGTTACTGCATTTTTTTTTCTTTAAAATTTCTGAGAAGTTCACCATTTCAGGGAAGCTGGAGGTGGGGAAAAGTACATCTCTTCTTCCTGGAACAAGTTTCTTTCTTACCCTAATTTCTGAGTTCTTCACAGAAACGTTTGCCACAGAATCACCTTCAAAAAGTTTCAAATATTAGTAACTTGTACCTGCAGTTATAACGTTGTGCAGGTACTATATACTAGTTCAAGAATGCTTTCAGAAAGGTTATTGTGACACCCCCCACAGATCAGTTAGTATTTACTAAAACTTTGCTGTCTTCACCATGCCCTTGCTCGCTCATCTTCCTCCGAGACTCTTCCTCTGCAAATCTTTGCAACAATCCACATCGAGCTTTTTGCTGTGGCCACAGTTCAGATTCAGACAAAACTAACGCAAATCAGCATGGTTTTGTTGGGGTTAATGCTCTGTGCAGATCTCTCTCAAATGAGGGAGACGCGTTCACTATCCAGGGTTTTGAGAGCTCTCACGTGAATTTTTCCTACCTGAGAGCTTCTTGCTTCTAAGATACGGACACCGAGTTTGATGCCCCAGTCCCATATGACTCTCGGAGCTCAATCCTCTCGTTGTTGTATTCCGCGTTGCTCTGGTTGCTGCACTTCCCTCCTACACGGGCTGCCATGTAAACAGGCTGCTTTGCTGCTTAGCTTATATTTTAGGAACAATAAACCAAACCATCCTAGGATGAGCATTGACTGCTAATTTCAATGTCGATAAAAGTGACCATCTTCACTCAATTCCTTATTCTAAACAGACTCCAGCTGTAATTTTCCAGCTTCAAGCTAAAGTTACTTGCTTAGCAAGACGGTAAATATCACAGCCTCGTGCTCTGGAACATTCCCCTGCCCTTGTCTCGAAGGTCTGGGCTAGGCAGTGTTGCTAGCAGGTTTTTTAGCTCCTTCTATGTTGGGTGCCCTCATGAAACCTGCTGATAACTGTGCTTTATGGGCCTGAGAGAGCCCACTGTGTAGGCGTTTGGTCTAGTTCAGGATTAACCCCAGAATTCCTTTCAGGTGTGTTTCTGCTGGCATGGCCACTGTAAGTTTTGTCCTATGAGCTAGGTTGACAAAAGCTTGCTGGGTTGTCCTGATCCTGCTACTTTTCACTACTCCCATGTTTACCACCACGCCAGCTGGCTCAGAAGGGCACGGTGCCGTGCTGGATCAGCCCTTCACGTGTGGAATCTGCAGTGAATTCTATTTAATTCACACGGGGCCTTGAAGTAGCCCTCGGACAGGCTGTGTTAGAGGTAGGAGCCGAGCAAAGCTACTTCCATAATGCCAGGGTCGTCCGGTTTGCACCCTTGCTCTCTCTGCTAACGGCTTCAGACAAGTAAAAGCAACCTTCCAGGCACTGAGATTCCAGTTGCTGCACTCTGTGAATATTTTCCCTGGCTGGGAGCTGGCAGGTTACGAGGTTTTAAGTTCTATTCAAATTTCATGTTTTGTAAATGATTTCGATGCCACACTCCAGACTGACTCCAGCGGTATTTACGTTGGATTAGCAGCGGATTGCCTGCCTTTCCTCACTCGGTATAGGGAGCCCAGCACGCGTAAACTCCCCTCGAATGGCGAGCTATTAACCGACAAGCAAAATGATCAGTTGGTCATGTAAAACTCTTGTTAGGTGCAGGTTATAAATCAGTCCTGAGGACAATGATGAAATCAAAGGGAAAGAGAGACCCTTTCCAAGCCTCTTCTCGGAGAGAAACTCACAAATAGAAGTGAGCAACAGAATGTTAGTTAAGTGCTTCGTCTTCAAGGAAAACTCAAGGGTAGTTTGAAAACCATTCTGAATTGGTGATTGTAGTAAAAAAAACCCAGACTAAAATTAGCTCTATATAGGCATTAATACTATAAGATATTTAGAAATTAATACCACATACTTTGGCGTTGTAACTACTGTGATGGAGAGAGCCCTAACAGCAGACTCCAGAGAGCTGAGTCTGTTAAGGTTCCACAAAAAGGTAGGGAGCTGGTGACCCTGTAAAAACAGAACTAAGCACCAAGACGACCTGGAGTCTTTATCGCTTTGTGTCCTGGCTCCTATCTATGGAAAGGAAGCATCAAAGTCTCGTTGGTTACACAGCTGATTCTCACTCAGCAACTTTACTTAATGCTGAGGTTAGGCTGGTACCAATGAAGACTAAAAGGCCGTGCCATCAGGCACTCAGGTGCACCAAATTTCCTGCAGGACAGCTAATTTCCTGCAGAGCTTCGAGGACTCGGTATTCCCCTGATAAATAACCAGCAGGGAAGGGTCAGAGCGGTGTTTGTAATAAGGTTGATGAGCAGGTATTGGATCCCTGTGGGGTGGAGGAGTCGCATCTGCTGGTTAGTCATGTAATTCTCCTGTTTGATGTTTGGGGGGGGAGTGTTTATTTGTTACTGCTTAGATGATCTCTATCTCCAGGCTTAGGAAGGGAATAGCAGCATTATTTCAGCAAAGGGTGCTAGGTGTTGCCAGATGCTGGCAGGTACCCGTTGTCCGAAGGCACGCAGCCTGCTCCCCCGGTGACAGGGCAAGGCTTTACAGAAATCCTCTGGGGGCACCTCAGACCTTCTGTGAGGTTTTAGGCTCTTACAACTGCAGAGAGCTGCTACACCCCCGTTCAGCCCTCACCAGGGCTGAAGCAGACCCACGTTACGATGATACCATCACCATGTAATACACAGCTTTCTCACGCACATAGTTAAACTTTTCTGCACAGATCCATGGTTCTGTAACTGCCTGGACAAATACATCTGCTTGGAGGGGGTAGGGATGGATGAAACAGTTGCGAAATGTCTGTTGTGCCTTTTTCTTGGTTGTGTGATCAGTTAATGGATCCATATGGTGGCTCCAAATGGAGACAAGCAGGGAAACATCAGCTTGGAAATGGGGCAGTGTTGAACGGGCGTGCGCAGCGCTGCGTTGCAGGGACAGCTCGGTGAGGACTGACCAGAGCAGACCCCAGGTTTATACCGGTGCTTTCGTGCGGCTGTCTCTGCAGAGTGTCCCCTGCCTGCGCTGAGGTTCAAGCCAGCCCAGGTGTCCCACGTGCAGTGCTAGCATGCTTGGAAATGTCTTCTCTGCCAGTAGGACTTTTGAGAAATACTTGCTGTACTCTGATGAAAACCAAGAGAGAAGCCCGGCATCACACGGGGAGCAGCATTTGGTGTTTCCATAAAATCTTCCTACAGGTTTCGTGAATTTTAAAGTTAAATCTCATTTGAGGCACTTGCTTCTTTGTCAGATCCACTCTGTACTTTGGTTCTTTACTGCAGCTTTTTTTTTTTTTTTCTTTCTGGCAAAGAAAGTGTTTGCTGTTTGTTTGGCATAAACATTGTTTGCGTGTTTGTCTTTGCACTGGCTTCAGTGTTTATTTCTCTTTCTGCCTGCTGTTTGCTCTCCCTCTAGCTGTGGCTAGCTTGCAGAGCACTGGAAGAGCAGACACAGTTTTCACAGCTCTCTGGAAAGGGGGCCCAACCACGATGCTTTCGTGTGAAAGTGGCCCTGGCTGATGGGGTGGAGACGTAAGGGCACTTGGAGCGCTATCTGGCAGGAGGAAACTCGATAAGAGTTTGTTGTCTTGCTCTGTTTAAGGAATGCTCCTCTTCCCCATCTGTTTTTTTCAGAGCTTGTTTTCCTGCAGGAGCTGTGAGAAGAGGTGTTAAGGACGGGCTGACACGGGGAGCTGGACCAGTGCTGGGTCAGTGGGGGGCAGAAAAACAAAGTGCTCAGAACTCAGGGTAGAAAAGCAGCAAGGCTGCGTTCTGGGTATGCCTGTTGTCTCTCACTCAGGCACTCGCGGCTTATCTATAGATGCTGACCACCTTTCCTAGCCTTTTTCTTTAGGCAAAATGTAGGGGATCTCTTAACTGAGACGTACTGCTAAGGTCCGGAGCATCCCCCCGTTGGGCTCCTAGCCCGCAGCTCCGGCAGGCAAAGGCAGCCTGTTTCCTTAAGCACGAGCTGGGTTTAAGGGAGGCACAAAGCTCTTGGCAGTACCAGCTGCGATGCTCATCAGCTGGGATGCTGGTGTGGGCAGGGAACCAAGTTTCAGTAGATGGGAGAACACTCTTCAGTGTAGCTCTAGCTGTGAGAGGGGGGAAAAAAAAAAAAGCTGAGCTAACTTAAAGAGGCTGAAAACTGTCCTTAAAGCTATCTCAGGTGTCTCCTTTGACAGGGTGCTGAATGTCTGTTCTGTGTCTGTGTTACCCTTGGGATTTAATAAAACTTTACAGGATTATGAAGTTGGGGTTGGTTTGTTTGTTTTTGTTTTGGTTTTGTTTAAAGCAAAGTTCTCAAGGGCTGTTGGAATTATCAAACCCTCTTTTTCCCAGCAAAAGGTGCTAGGAGTTGCCAGTAATCTATAAAACGGGACTGACAGTCAGTCTGGGGGAAATGATCTCAAACAGTATAAATATCTCCAACCAGGTTTTGGTTTTAAAGTTTTGTGAAGTGATAGAGATTCTGGGGATGTTTTTACAAGAGGCTGGACAGTGAGGAACAGGGCAGCTCACAGGGGTAGCTGTGGTGTTGCCCTTAGGGTTGAAGCCTGGATTCGAGTCAGGACTGTTTGAGACTACGGCTGGTGTACCCTGAGGGGACACACGCTTGCCTGTGAGGGCAAATATGGCTCGGAGCAAGAGAATGAAAAACCTGGGTTCTGTTTCCAGCACTCCCACTGACCTGCTTGTCGACTTTGGGCGAGTTCCCTGATTCTTTGTGTCTTTGCCAGCTCAGCCACTAGCTCTTTGGAAAGGGTCTCTGGTGGGTTATGGCAGCCAGTGTGTTGGGCTCACACAAGGTGAGTGCTTGGGTTCTAGAACTCTCTTCAGTTGACCTTAGGCATCACCCGGTACCCTGCTGACCGGTAAGAACATCGTCTTTGTGAAGAGTGCTGGCGCTTTACAGGCGTGAATAACTCCTGCCAACGCTGCCGCAAGGTGCGAGAGCATTAATTTCCTCCTCCTGCTGCTGAGAAGGATGGGGTATCAAATGAATTCAGGGCTTCTGCATAAGGGTACCAGGGCTGAAGGATCATATCTTTCTTCCACTCAGGGCAAGAGTCATCAGCCTTCCTGAAACCTCCTGATGAAAATTAAATGGAAATTTCCCTGGGAGCATCTTCTCTGAAACCTTTCTGGGTACCCCCCCCTTATGCTGCTGCCTTTGCATTGCCAGAGGTGTTTTGCAGTTGGAGGTGAGGAAATGCTGACCTCAGAAGATGATATTTCCAGTTTCAACCACAGGCAGGAGCTACTGGAAATATCATCCCTTTGAAGGTTCCAGTCTTACTGTGCTGTTTTCTGTGGTTTGGATAAATCCATGCAACCAGATCTTCACCTGGGCTAAACCAGTAAAGTTAGGGGGCCAGGCAGAAGTTCTGGTTCCTACAGCAGTGGATGCCCAGCTCAGAACACTCAGTGATCGCTTGCTGCTGGTTCCTAACCTTGTCATTACCTCTTACTGCAGGGAATCTGAAACTGGAATTCCAGACTTCTATCTCTTTGATCTTGTTCTCACTCTCTTGTGTTGCCATGATTAATGACAGACTATTTTAAAAATGCTGCGGTGTCTGACTAATGCGATCTGAGGGGTGCGCAGGGCTCCGTATTTCCTCCCGTTGCAGACCTGCTAAGAGATTGGAGAAGAGTTTATTTTCCACTTCAGTTTGTCAGAGCTTTTGAGTGCCTGGGGCGAAGAGGGGGTTAATATCCTCTGCTGCGTTAGAAGTAACTTCTTTTTTTTATCAATTAATTACATATCTTTCACGGTCAGAAAAAGAAACTGAAGTATGTGTGACATCCAAATTCTGCACATAAAAAAATCCCATTTTGTAATAATAAAATGTATCGGGTTACCTATCTGGAGGCTATTCATCCTGATGGATGTATCGGTTAGCAAGTGCCTCCATGTCCCTGCACATCTTGTCATCGCAGCGATGATCTCGGGAGGCCATACCCCCGTCACACGTGTTCTAATAGGCTTCTTCACACCACAGGGGAACAGGGGCCGCACAGAGTGCTCGGAAACCATTCATTCCTGTCCCCCCAGATCTCTGGACCAGGACAAATGTCCCCTTTTCTAAAAAGACGACTGCCACGAAGCCAGCGGCAGCACCTGGAGCGTGCTGGGCAGCCAAGAACAACGGGCGAGGGAGCAAACTACAGTCAGTCTGACTCCTGCAGATCTGGTATTTGTGGAATGGGTCTGTACTTACGTATTTACTCTTTCCTTTAAAGAAAAATGCCAGGGAAAGAGGGAGAGAATGTCAGACAGTGGTACTAGACATCTCCGTCCTGGATCTCCAGCCATTGCCCCTTGCCTCCCTAGGGCTCAATGGGTTACATTCTTCTTGCTTTCCCCCCTGTTCTAAACAAATAGGAGCTGGAGCCTTAGTGTATATTAGCAAGTGATAGGGATCTTCACTGATAATTCTGGGCTATACCTGAGGAAGCCATTAGCTTAAAACTCACACTGAACAGGATCTGATAAGAGCGGAGGCAGAAGGTGGATGAGGGGGAGAGGAAGACTTTGCAACTGTGCCAGGTTGCAGGACTTTGCAACTTCACCAGCCGAGGGGAGGGAAATGGAAAGCTTTCCACAGGTTCCGCAGGTATCGGGAACTGCCGTCCACGCTGCCTGTGACGGCAGCCTGCGTGCGGGGTGTGTGAGAACTGAACGGTCAGATACAGGTACACACATGGATGCCCTCTAGATCCTCTCTTGAAACTATGGCACGCCTGTCCAGAGAACCCCGTCCTCCTCCTACGCTCCCCCCACCTGATTTCCCACGCCATCATTAACGATGTTAAAGCTATCTAAATGTCTGTGGTTTAACGTAAGCTTTCATTGCTTGGAGTAAAAGACAGTAAGAGTTAAGAATTGCTGTTGAAGGCCTGATGAACTCCAGCCATGTGAAAACAAGGTGCCATCCAAAGCCAATCCCCCCTCTGCACAGCACCAATCGGCAGCACTTCGAACCAGCACCCTGGGCGTTCATGGACAAGGCTGCTCCCTCCTCGGGGTGCCTGCGGATCTGCTGCCTTTCCTTGTCCAGCTCTGCTGCTGTACGACGGAGCTCAGCCACTACACCCTGCACGCAGCAGAAGCTGGGCTGAGGACTGTTTCCAGCCCTGAGGGCTTGGAACCACTGTCAGCTCCAGAAGGGCAGTTCCAAACTAGCTCTGTCTCCACTGGACCACTGAGACCACCTTCCTCCTTCCAGCTGGCCCAGCGAACCGCAAGGATTACTCTTGCTTCCCTCTCTCCTCTTGCGCTCAGTGGAGTCACGCAGGCATTTGGGGCCATAAGGAATGCGCTGTTTTGACTCTGAAAACTCAGCGGGAGCATTCGCTAAAGGCACAGTGTAGCTGTACCGGGACCAAAAAAAGGAGGTGTGGGGGAATGGAAGAAATTACTGTTTCCAGCTGCAGCCAGGTTCCTGCTTCCCGTGTCCCCATACTGCCAGCGGCCTTGCTCGGGGACTGCTGCCGCTGTTTAATGACCCCGATGAAACAGCAGCGCGTGGCAGGGAGCCTGCGCTGCTTACATTGAGCCTCTCTTGTTTTGTGTCACAGGCTCCGTGCTGCTGAGTCGCTGGTTCTTCTGCTGAAGTGGCACAAAGGACCTGTCGTGTCCTGTCCCTCCTGTCGTGAGCCTCTGAGTGGAAGTCGCTGTACACGGGCCTTGTCCTCGGCATCTGCTCTTGGTCACTCGTGGAGGCACAGAGAGCTTGCTATGACCTGGCATAGTTATCTTCACGCTGGCGTTTTCACTGTGGCCTTGGTAGGGCTCTGCTAGAATGGCTTTTTTTGGGTCTATGGCTTTGTTGGGTGCTGCGTGAGCTCCAGTTAAGAGCGAGGGGTCTCAGTAGCTGCCTCTGCTGCTTCCCTGCATAACAACTCGGTCTCATCCAGTCAGTAACTCTGGGAGGTGCGGTGCCCATGGTCAGCTCTGTTTGGTGATTTCGGGCAGACCATTTAACTTCTAGATGGCTGGTTACTTTTTCTGAGGATATTCATAGATTGCCTGCTTTTACCTGGATGCTTTTTTAATGCAATCTGTAGGAACGGAGACATATCTGAGACCGTCACGTTGCTGCCAGGTTTAGCTAGAATGTATTGCATACAGATGTCAGAGGCACCATCTTATTTCACTAAGAAACTGGGAAATCACTACGCAGAAAGCTGTAAGTGACTGTTGTCTCTTATCACTGTATCTGCATGCAAACTGTGTGGGAAAAGATAACGTGGTGTCTGACTTCTGTGTAACACTTCCATCCCAACATGCCTCCCATCCTAAGGGGAAGGAATTTTTTTTTTAAATTTCAGGCAAAACCCTGATCCTCAGAGGGCCGAGTGCTTCCTGTTGTGTGTTTTAGTATTTCAACTGCCTTGGGAACTACACTAAGGGTCTTTGGAGTAAAAAGGAAGGCTAGGACAGACTGGATCAGGATTTGAGTGTATCTGTGCAAGCTTAGGCCAATTTACAAATAATTCAGCCCTTGCCTAACATGACAAATCCCATCAGCTTTTCCCAGAGTTGATTAAAGTGATTGGAAAAGCAAAACAAGCCCCCAAAGTAACTCTCTCAGATTATTCAAAGGTGAAGTGATAATGCGATAACAGCTACAAATGATCATGATCTTTGCCAGTCATGCCAGCCAGTACTCTGACCTCCGGAGAGAAACGTTACCGGCCTCCCACACTTTTTGGATGCGTTACTTCGTTACCGCCAGCTAAATACCAAGGGCTCCAGTTCCATTCCTGCAGATGGGAGATGACAACAGGGACAAATATTGGAAAAGGATGAAGCACCGCAACCACCAACGGGCAGTGAGCTGGATGCTCACAGGGCTGCATGCAGAAGGCTTGCTCCTGGCCGTGCACTGGTGCAGCTGGTTCCGTACCGTGCATTTCCACGCACTATGTATTTACTCAGCCGTTTGCCTTTACATCAGTGCTACTTGCTTTACTGTGGGTCACACCTCCAGCTCATGCAATGCGGATCAGCTTCTAACCAGTTTTAATGGAGCCATGCAATTTGCTACAAGGAACAAATCTGGGCCCTTGGCTCTAAAGGAGTCAAGTGCTCTGCAAAGGCTGTCGCTTTTATTAGAGAGAGATGAGACAAACCAGCATGTAAATGAAATAACTCTGGGTGTAAACACCATGTGCAAAGGATTAGCCTTTCTGTCTCACCAGGCTCCAGAACTCCCTTCCCAGCCATGCCTAAGTTTAGCTACAGGGAAGCGTGGTCTGTGTTAGCCAGGGGTTGCTAACGCCTAAGTACAAGAGGCGCTGGTGTGAAGCAGACACGCAGGATATCGTGTGCTTCAGATGGCTTACGCTTCCACACAGACACATTTTTCTGTGAGTCTAACAGTAGATCAACACCTTCGTTTAACAAGCTTCCTTTAACATAATTAGATGTTTCTTTTTGATCCATGCATTGAGCACTTGAGATTTGCCCTAAGGCTGTATCTCTTTCTCCACCAAGGTTATTGCAACACATGCAAATCCCTTTTTTTTGAATCTGTGAGCACTTATGGGGGCAATTTAAGATACGCTGGAATTATAGCCCTGAGCTGTAGAAGAGGTAGTCCCACAGCAACCTATGTAAGAGTATGGAGAAGTCGGTCAGTGGAAAATGGGTGGAAGATTCTGAAGAGATTTTCAGTGTGCAAGTGAAAGGGAGGAGAAGAGGAAGAAAATAGCATACAGCTTTCGGTAGCTGGATTGCCTTGTTTAAAACATCCCACCGGTGAAAATCTGAGCAATACCAGCCAGAAAGCACTGAGAATATGCACCGGTATCACCTGGAAATGCTGCACAGCTGAAGACAAGGCTCTGCTCTGCATGTACCCCTTACCTTCTTCTCTTCCCTCTGTGGTCCTTTCTGAGGGACAGCTGGTGATTGTTAGCAGGCCACCCATCTCTATCGGAAGTGACCAAGGACTTGGGTGGGACGATGTCATTAGCAGGACATGAGTGTGGAGGGGCAAGGAGAGAGCGTGCCACAAACCAGGGCCAGGAGTGGGACTGCGAGTGCCATGGCAGGGGAAGGGCAGAACAGCGTCAGGCTGGCTCTGAGAGACCCTCCAGACCGTGCTCTTTCCCAGTGGGAATCTGGGCAGTGGGTGATGCAATGCAAGGCTGATGCTGGCAAAGTGGCAGCTGGGGGGGAGGGGGAATCAAGTGAGGAAATGAAATGGCATTATTCAAACAGCTCTCAGCCCAAGGGAATTATTGCACCTTCCTTCACCTTTGAACTCGCCTGTATGAATTTTAGTGACGTTTGTGCAGATTGACAGTTCTTCTCCCACATGATAAAGACAAAAAGGCTTGAAATAAGATATTGTACCTCCCCTGAAAGGTCATGCCATGGACACTGATGTCTGGGGCTGCAAGAAAGAGTCAGGGAGTTTGAGAACAACGTATTTCACTGGAGCAGGACACTCCCTGGTAGGAGGGCATTAACGGCTGCCTTTTGGCCAAATAGAGTCTCTGTAAAACTCCTCTGAAAGGTGCTCGCTCTGGTAGCCTGAAAGGGGGCTGGAGGAGGCTGCTGCAATCACAAAGTTGGGGATAAGGACATAGGAGTGAGACCGGCTGACTCTAGGAAAGCGCTGGAGACGTGGATGGAGGCAACAGGGAACTTACCCCTCGTTCCTAGTATCTAAATTATTGGTGGCGCAGGAAGGTTTGGGATTGCTCAGAAAAAACATAAGTAAAGTGATCCCTCCTGCCAGATCTCATCTTTTGATGAGGCTTTGCTCGAGGAGGCTGGGGGTAGGGAGACAAAGCAAAGTTCCAAATCTGATCTTATACTTCCAAGCCTGATTTTACTCTCAGCTGTACTTTTTTTTTTTTTTTTTCTGGGGGCTGTCTGCTGGTTTCCTGCAAACACATCCCTCCTAGAAAGAAACAGCCTAAATCTCTCCCATTGGCTATTTGTCTTGGAGTGTCCCATATGGCAAGCAGCATGTCATGATTAGATATGAATATAAAGAAATCTGTGGAGAGAGGAGTGTAAGGAAAGATGATCATGAAACGCAGGGAAAGCTTATTTTGGAGAAATAACCCCACTGGAAGCTGTTCCCACCTCTTTGCTTACAAATAAAATGAGGAGAGAGAAAACACCAGGTCTTTGAAGAGGAAAAGTAAATTTTCCTATTCTAGACAGAGCTGGGGATAAGAAAATGGGAGTTCTTTCCCAAAATGCCTGTGAAACTGAGGCAGGGATGGACGAGGGAGGTGCACGGGCGGGGAACGGCAAGGCTTTGCCGCAGGATGTGGCCCGTGATCGCACCAGCCACCAGCTGCGTTTGCTGAGTCAGTCACGCGCCAGAGTCAGTCAGATGCCGTAAGTACGTGCCCACGAGGCTTTTGTCAAATCTGGCTACCTGAGCACAAGCAGTACTTGCTGCTGCTCCAGTGCAGTCAGTCCCTACGCTGCCTTGGGCTGTAGGGGTCACGCTGGGGAGCGCAAGCATGAAAGAAGCTGCTGTTAGGCCCTGTGGTTACAGTGCTGCCGCACAGGGCAGTTTTTCTGCCATGTTTGTTCGTTCTTCAGGGGTGTTGAACTGCTACTCCTGACGGCCGATTGTTTTTTAAACGGGTTCTAACTAGAAGAAAGGAGCATGCAATTCCAAATCTTCTGGGGTGACACAGGAGCAGCAATAGCTTCTCGCTGCGTTGTATTTTCCATTTTGATGTTTTAGCATCTCTTCTATATACGTCTGTTTCGTTGCTTTTAACGGTTAAGTGCAGTTGTCAGAAACAAATACTAAACCAACCTCACCGGTGTCCTCCTTTTGGATGCCTTCAGGCATTTAGGAAATTAAACTGCACAGGAGGATCTGCCAAAGGAAGGAACAGCACTGCCTGGAAATGCTTGTCCCACCCAAGACTCTACACTTGTGCACACAGCTAGGTCGAGATGTATTGTCTGCACCAAAAAACCTTTCGTCTTCGGAGTGGTAGTGCTTTTACCTCCAGGTGTCCGTCTCGGTGGGACTGTGCTGCACATTAGGTAGCACAGCTCGGAGAAAGGTGCTGGGGTGATGGGGGTCCTCCAAAGCCTTCCCACAGCTCGTGTGTGCATGTACGCAGACACACGTTTGGTAACCAGGAGGATGAGTGATGTTACACCTGGGTGGGTAAGAGCTCAAGGGTGACAGAATTTCCTGCTGCAGCAGGAGCTAACGGATGGGAACCCAGAAGGGCTAGGGCCTCCCATGGGCGAAGCAGGGCTGCATCTGGCTGCCTTCAGAAAAGCAATCCATGTGTAGATAAACTCAGCTGGTTTCACAGTGAGGAGAATTAACAAGATTAGTTTTAATCATAAACCCGCATTAGCAACCAAGACTTGAAACATTCCTGCCCAGAAAAGACAATTACAGGAGAAACGGTGAAAATAACTCTGCCCCAAGTGACATTTCTACGCAATTATTGGGAAAAGACTAGGAAATCTTCCGAATCCACTTACCACTGGGCTTTTTGTTGCCAGTAGAAGCTGCCTAACACAAACTCATAACAAAGGTGCAATAATAGTGAAAGGAGAACAGCTTACTGACAGGTTTGCAAATTTATATTTCATTATTGGGCTGGCACAAAAGGGCCTCCTTTCCTGCAAATAATGAGCTGCCTGGCACTCCTCAGGGCCCTCAGTTATGCACCTGCATAAGTATTTGCCAAATCAGCACCTCAGAGAAGAGAATCAATAAAAACTACATAAAACGTGTTTCTTTAAATAATCAGTTCAGTGGTATTTTTCTGTTGCCTTACTCAGAAAGGTGAAGCCTTTATGCTCTAACGAGTCTTACCTTCATTTCAGCCCAGACTTACAGCCTGAGCATATTTGCTTTGGGTAGAAACTGCAGAGGCCAAGGGGGAGGCTTTGAAAAATTTAAGTTCATATAATTCTGGCTGCTTTTGGTTTTCATGGACTCCAATAAAAACAGAAGTCTGATTTCTTAAGCTTTTTTTTTTTTTTAAAAGCTTGTACTACTCTCAAAGAGCGTAACAGGTTAATATGATGATGCTATGGGCTGTCTGAAACTTCTCTGAAGCTGTAAGAGTAAGACCTGCTCTTCATTCAGGAGACATGTAAGAAGCTACAAAGCTCCTCTAGAAAATCAGGTCACTGAAACAGTAGGAGCCATCAAATCACAGGGCCTGTGTAAGACATGTGTCCACACAGCTCAGATCCAGAAGGATGGGGCTGTGGAGTGGGCAGAGAGAGAAAGCAAAGGAGGAAAGATGGTCAGAAGGACCACAGAGGCAGAAAGAAGGCAGCAAGAACATATCAGACACAGACGGTTAAGTTTGAGAGAACTGAGTATGAGTATTTGGGCAGAATGTGAGCTGAGAAGCAGAAAGAAACTGTCAGCAGAACCTGTGTGCTCCTGGTGACGCCTGCTAGCGTGTAGGTACGCTACAGAAGGCTCTCGGAGTGAACATACAGAATTGGAATGCTGAAGTCCTCTCCCTGCACTTCAGTAAGGTAGTGGTGACTTGCCGACCACGTGCGTAAGTGTTTGCCAGGTCTGAATGAGAAGCCTAACCAACAAGAAATATATTTATGGTTAAAATAACTCTTGTGTTAATATAGAGTTACATTAAGATGGTGCCTTCGTGAAACAAGTGGGCAAAAGACAAAGCAAGTGGGCAAATGAATAAATTGCATTATGATATATATCGGTAATATTGTGTGTTATATTATTACATCTGTATTATGTTATATGGGAACAACCTAGTGCTAGGTTATTAATTTATGCTTTATATTGGGAATGGAGCTGGTGGGGCACCAAGCTGTTGGCTATTAGTGTAAGAACGGATTTGGGATGGTCAAGCCACATCCTTGTCTGAGACTGTGAAGCTGAAAGGTCAGGACAAAAGCCAGGCTGTATCCCCTGTGCTTTGCCAGTCACCCTTGGACAGGGCACAAGTAGCAAGCTGCTGGGGCCCTTGCAGGAGAAGGAGCTTTTCGAGCTGGCTTTGTAAAGGTACAAGCAATAACTCGTAGTATAATGTGAGGGAGGTTTAAGATCAGAAAATGCAGATTACCCAACTCTAAACTTTCTTTGAGCAGCCAACAGAGTCAATTTGGTAATGGTAAACCTTCAAGTATTGTCTGCTGCTGCTTCTTCTCTGGGGTAGGCTCTCTAGGGCTGTGAATCTGCTGATCTGCCTTGCTGAGAATCCCGGCTGCTACAGGGAAGAGTGTGCAATGCAAGAGGGAGGGAAGGAGGGATCACATGGACTCTGTGTCAGGAGGGTGGAAAAAAAGGAGTCTCTTTTCCAAACCAACATCGTTAAGAAAAAAAGCAAATCACAGTGTCTGCAGAGAAGCCCTTGAGGACAAAGATGGGAACAGGGTTGGGCAATGCAACAAATAGACCATTTTTCATCACAATCTCATAATTGCTGTCTTGTTCCCAGTCTGTTCTTATGACAGACTTTGCAATACCCACTGGGGACTCTTCTAGGACACAGCACTGTGAGCCAGAACCTCATTTTAGCATTATACCAGGGAAACTATGCTAGGCAAACTGGAGCCACAGAGTCAAGTTTGGATCCAAAGTACTTTTTTTTTTTTTTTTTTTTTTTTCCCCCTCCAGAAGCCCAGAGCAAGGAATGTAAATTGGCTTTGCAGAAGTATGTCAATTTTGGTGCCAAAGTTTCCGTTGATATCATCTCTGTCTGGCACCTACAGAGCAGGTGCTTCTCGCGATGACCTGAGGCACATAGGCGCAACGCAAACACTGGGCTGAGCTCTGCTAAACCCCGCAGCTCGTGCGTCTCGCACAACGTTACATGCCACTGCCTCCCTGCAGCCATGGAGACTGTCTCCTGACACTATGCCCCCAGCGACAGCTACAAATGGATTTTGCAGGAGAGCTGGCTGCTCCTGCCTCCTTTGCCCCTGCCCAAACCAACGTCCTGCCTCAGTCAACGCACGTGAGTGATAAACCTTCATAGGTTATGAGCTTATAAACCTTCATTCGTTATGAGCTTATAAACCTTCATTTGTTATGAGCTGCTCTTGCACGCTCTGTGTTCTGAGCCTTGGTGAAGCCGATCAATCTGCTTGTGTGAGGGAAAAGTGCTCAGAGGAGCCTAGGATGCAGATCCCCGTTTGGGAGAAGCATGCTCCTGTCTTTGGGGTACCTTACTGAAATCACCGGGGACGTACTGCAGTGGTGCGCGACAGAACCTTGTGCGGAGTTTGGCAGGGGGTTAAATGAGGCAGTCGTGTCCTGGTGTACGTGATGGGGGTCTCCTGCAGCTGAGAGATCAGCGGTATCATTGGCAGTCACGGTGATTTGGAGGGGGGGGAAGTTCCTGCCTGAACCTCAGCTGTTGTGTTGCAGAAGTAGAGTCCATGACTGGATACTCACTGAGTGGTGTGCCAGTTACTGTGCTGGTTTGTACCCTGGTCTTTGCTAGTTCTCGATCACAAAAGGTATTCAGATGCTCATTTCAATCGCAAGCAGAAATCAGGTGAACCAGATAAGCTTTCTTCAGGCCTTGCGTTCGTTGTCGTATTTGTCTGGATGGAGAAAAAGGAAGCGTGTTGGAGTACGAGCAGTTTGGAGCATCAACCGTAGTCAAAGGCAGGCCAGGAAGATCTAAATGCTCTCGTGGATTTGCAGTAAGACAAGACTCGGAGTATCTTTCTGCTCATTCAGCTGTGCTGTCAGATTTGTCACACTCAGTTGGGAAGGTACGGAAAGGACTTGGTTCAGCTAAAGCCAGCCTGCTTTTGTGGATGTTTTTCTGATCTGGAAGTGTTTGAATCCACTAGGATTTAAAATAAGCCAGGATCAAATCACCGAGTGCCCCAAAGCTCCCCAGAATTTTGAAGGGGAAAAAGGAGTTTCAGGCAGATTCCCAACCAAAGGAGTGTGCTCCTACCCTGACTTTAATTGCTAACGTTTGAGAGAGTAGATTAAATTGTTTTCAGGATGGGACAAGGATCCTCCATTGCCCACGCACTTCCAGGCTCACATTTGGTAGCAAACTCCCATGGAAAGATTGCAAAAAATTCCTTGCTGGAAGATATGATTAAACAATAGCCGCCTGGTGATTTAGCAGGCAGATCACTAATCTGCTTCCAACCTCTCCCAGCTAACGCGTGCTGACAGGCGATTGTTTCAGTTAATGCAAGGTGACAGTAACTGACAGCCTTTTATGTGAAAGGCTGCTCCGTCCCTACAGGAGGTGTCCTCTAAGCGTACCTTTGCAAATAAAGTAGTAAGAAGGGAGTTTAAACAAGAGAGCAAAAGATCTCTTGCGTGAGGCATCTTCTTCCATCCTCAGCACTCTGCGAGGGGAAGCCCTCTGCGCAGTCTGCTCTGCAATGCCAGCCCCAAATCTCCTGGATTAGCTCACCTTTGTAACTGCTCTAGCCTGTTCTTGTTCCAAGTTAACAAATCCCGGTGAGCAACAGAACTGACTTCAGTTTGATTTCTAGCAGAGACAGCCATATTTCGTTACCTAAGTCCTGCACGAATAGCCTGACTGTTGAATTGAACCTGGGAGATGTGGTGCTTTCCTGACTGAAGCCAAGCGAAGCTGGGTGAAGCAATCATTCTCATTTGGTGATTCGGAGTGATGGGCCAGTGTGTCAAGGGAAAGCTGCTGCGTTTCCACCTGAACTCACCTTTCCCGTCCCAATTAAAGTGGAAATTCTGCCCCCCTTCCCTACCGTGGATGTCTGTGAACCCATGGGAAATCAGGATTACCCATCTTCTACTTACAGGTAAAATGTGCTCTCATTCAGTGCCCTGGAATCATAAAGTGCGATGTGACGGAAAGGAATGGTGATATAATATTGAAAGAATGTTTCTTTTAGCTAGAAGCAATTTTTGCTGTGCTTTGTTTTGTTTTAACCAGACACAGCCCCGAGTGAAACCTTTTAACGTGACGTGAAGCAGTGTGGAGAATTAGTCACCGATATTAAAAAAGCAGGATGTAGCTTGGCAGAAAGGTGCGAGGATGGCGTGGCTAAAGCTGCAGGATTTACAGGGAGACAGGTGAATCGTCGCACTGTAATAACACTTGGCTGGAGGAATTTCCAAGGGAGCGGAGTGTCACAGTCATCCCCAGCGTGCACGTAACAGCTACTCTGCGTTTCATGCTGCCGGTAGGAAGCAGAATAAAAGTGCCTGACTCTCAATGTCTTAATTACCACGTGCTAGATAAAAATGCGTTTAGCCATGCTAAGCAGAAGCCTGTTTGTAGAGTAGGTGCAAAGCCAGGAGCTGCAAAAAGAGATTGAGGAGTTCAGAGAGAGGAGACAGAACTGTGCATGGAGACAGAGGGGCCTGTGTTCAACCCGTAACATTCCCGTGGGGAAAAGGGAGAGGGCAGGGGGAGAAGAGGCTGTTTGTTGCTTTAGCTTCTGTATCTTTCTCCCCGGGTCCCACAGCTTTTGCCTCAAGTGCTTAGTTCTTTTTCAGGACACATCCTGCAACACGTCCCTGGCTTCTCCTCCCTTACAGCCAGACAAATTGGACCTCGTTAAGCATCCTCCCACAGCTGCCTGGGCGCCAGGGCTGACAGTGCTGTGATGGCTAAAGAGCACGCTGACAAGGAATCTGCCTGACGCTGAGTGACAGCGCTGGCCTCCAGCCAGCGGCGTGATGAGCAGCGCGGGGCAGAGCGGCAGAGGGCTGCTGCGGCGGGCAGGCCAGGCTGTTGCAGATGAGACAGTCTTTAACATTTTGCAAATGATGTGCCTGGTAAATTAAGAGTTGCTGCTCAGAACCCCTACCAGGAGAACGGCTGTGTCCCTGTTCTCGTTCTGGGAAGACAGAAAATCCTCTTGAGTCTGGGCAGGGGACGTGGTATGGAAGAGAGTTTGTCATGAAGAGTCTCGGGAAGCATTATGACACCGTGTCTTTGCTCTGTGCAGAGATGCCCACGTTGCTGCACTGTGCTATTTGTCATGGCTGAAACACGAATGCATGATGGAAGTGCCACAGAGCAACCTCAGGGAGACTTCTCCGGGCCTCCTTGGGCCTCTCTTTGGCATTGCTGGAGGACAATGTTTGAGCTTTTTGAGACTTCTGGGAGTTTAATAGCAGGCTTATTCCAGTGAGACCGAGGATAATAATTAGCCTGTTGATTCTGTGGGGCGTGCTGTGGCCTGACCATTTGCTTTCCTGTGATGAGTGACCAACTGATTATGATCAGTGCTGACAGCCGCAGTGAGTTAACAACCCATGGGGATGTTGGGTTTAGCCCTTGTTTTGCAGTAGGCAATGTCCACTCCCCCTGCCGTTTATTTTGCCCTTTTTTTGTAATTGCTAGGCAATTATCACAAAAAAAAAGGGCCTGGGCTATTTTCCTGGCAGACCAAAACTATCGTTTTTGTCATAGAAACTGAGCCTGAGCAGCAAAATGGTATGCTTTGCTCTGCACCTATACTCACAAGCATGTCAGGGGCTTGGATGACTGTAGTTGCTTGTGCAGGCTGTCCATACCCTGCTCTTGAATCAGACAATACTGATAGTGGGCCACGGGTAAGTGTCTATGGGATATTGGAAAATCAGGTTCCTGGTCTAATACATGTGAGGCATCAGAGCCACCAGAAAAAAAAAAAAAAAAATGCATCTCAGTCATTGATTTTAAAGCTGCTGTGGAGCGTATCTGTGCTGCGCCAGAGTAAGGTCCTGCTTGTATTTCTCAGCTAAGCAGATTCTGATGCAGAACTGCAAAGGACGTTTTCTAAGGGTAAAGCCTAAGGACGTAGAGAGGTGTTCTTGGTGGTTTGTCCTGGGGCACACCTGCCATCTGGGTGGCACTGATCCAGTAAGCCAGTGCATAATGGGTGCTGTGGGACTTGATTTTCTTCTGCGATGAGGAGCAGCTGATTCAATAACCCCGTGATGTGCTTTGATACTGCAGCAGTGGAGAAAAATGATCGAACTGGAGCCTTGCAGCAGAAATCAGTTGAAGTAATTGAAAGAAAAACATACATTTTTGGATGGTAGCCCACAACTGGGGGTTCCCAAATTACTCCAAAACCTGTGCATTGGTCAGTCAGGGGCATTTGTCAGACTTTTGTGACAAGTTCAGAGAATCAAGCAACAGAGCTGCATGTGGGGGCCATCATAAGTGGAGGAATAGATATTGCTATTCCTCTGTGTAAGTAGGTGTTTTCTTTTTTTCCACGTGTGTGTTGATTTTCTTACTGTTACCAGCTTGTGCTCTTTTCTCACTTTGATCTTCAGATCAAAGAGCATAAGGGGATGGGGGGGACGGGACAGACAAGGGCGGGGGGCAAGTTGGTCACAGAATATTAGATTTCCCAACAAGCAACCTAGGAAGAAAAAAAAAAAAAAGAGAAAGGAAGAGAAAGGAAAAGTGAAAAGCGAAAATAGAAGCAGAGGGGAAGGAGTCAAGATGTTCTAGAGAACGATCATGCTTATTGTCCTGACACGGTACGTCTGAGCTCAGACCAGACCATGAGCACTACCACAATCACGGGACTGGTGCTGGTTCCAGTCTGCTGCGTGTAATTCATACAGAGCCTCCCAGCCCCGTCTGCTCGTACCTGAGCCGCAGCAGGGTCACGAGGTGCCAGGCCTGCCCCACGCAGCACCGCTGGCACGCACATGGCAGGCACCACCCGTCCCAGCACGAGCCACGAGTCCCTCGTGGAAACTTGAGGCAAGCTCTGTGTCTCAGCTGGGAAGCAGTGTGGTGAACAGCCTTGGCAGAAGTGCCAGCTAGTTTATAGCTGGTGATGGCACACACTAACTGGGAGACAAACAAAAAGTGCTGGGAAAGGCAGCTTTCTAAGACTCCAAAAGAGGATGTGTGTCCAGTTCCTTCAGAAGGATAAATTCCCCCTTCGGTTTTCCTGCTGGATAAACAGCGCCTGGAGCACTCGGGAGCTTTACGCTGGTACAGGACGGTGCGCTGGCTACTGTCGCTGGGGAGCTCCCAGCCCACCTTTGCCAGCTGGGGTGACCGTGCCCCTTCTCTGCCTTTGGGCTGACAGTCAGACGAGGATAGGGTGATACGCTGTGTTGCAGGGGGTGTACTGGGCTTTAACAGGTAAGGCTTACGCTAAGAAATTAAGCCTTGGAAGGAGTTAGAAAGAGTCAACTCTATCAGTCCCAAACGTCTCGTTATCTTTCAGCGTTTTGGCAGATCCTGCAATCTGTCCCCCAGGCGTACCCAGTACTGAGAGCACTAATCATGGGTGAAACACCATTCCAGCTCAAATGGGAGATGGCTGAAACCTCACAAGAGCATTTGTCCTTCTGGAGTTCCCAGTTTGGCTTTGACTGGGAGAGACTTACTGAAGCATCTGCACCCATGTCTTTCTGGATGAGAGACGTGTTAGGCTTTCTGACGTGGGCTCTGAGCATGGTAGTCCTTTCACATCCTTGTCCTGGTACTTTCAGATATGTCTGAGAGTGTGTATACAAATGCACACGGCTCGTGTGAACTTACAGAGTTGATTCTTTCCCCCTCCAGCCTGAAGGAGTAGCTTTCTGGTGCTGGTCCATAGAATGAAAGCAAAGCGTGTGAGCTGGGTAGTTGTGAAATGGAGGGGTTTTAGAAATATTGTTCATTTTTCCATTGTCTCTACTAAAGGCAGCGCCTTTCCAACCCTGACCGTGGGCACAGAGCCAGGACATATCATGAATTAAAATAGTAAAAACAGTTTTCACTGGGAGAGTTGGTTGCCTTCAAGTTCTGTAAATCCCTCCCTCTCTTCTCTTGTAAATAGCTTTAATACACCGCAGGCGCCAAATCACTTGACCTAGGTTAGCCTGTGAACTGGGATGCTTTCTGCTCCGCTGCGTAGGCCGGAGCCGGGATTTTTCCTCCCATTCTCTGGCTGTCAATCCAGGTAATAGTCAAAGGCCTTATCTGAAATGCATTAGACTTTCAGCGAATTGTCTGGGCTCCGGGCCCTGGGTGCTGAAGGCACTCGTGCGTGTAATGTGTAGAAGAGGCGAGACGGTAGCTTTTAACACCCCTTGCCTCATCTATTTGCTTGGCTCAGGTTCAGCAAGCCTCCACAGTCTGCCAGCAAGGAACGTATCCCTTTTGGTTCAGATATGTAGGCAGCAGTAACTGATCGGCTGCAGGATGCCTCTTTGAGGGCTGTGAACACTCAGCACCCAGTTTTAGGCTATTTTACCTAACACAGGAACATCATTTCAGAGACGTAGATGGCTTCCACAGAGGCGAGAAAAGCAGGGGGAAAGGAGAGAGTGCGTGGCCTGGGCAGGTCGAAGTGGCAGTGCTGGGAAGAGTCTGAGAGTGAGGATTTTGAGAGGTGTTTGGGAGCCTGAAGCAGTCTGATCTACAAATATTCTCAACTGAAGAGCAGATATAAGGCTTCATTCGAAACGAAGGCCAGAAATCGGACCATCTCTTTTAACCTCTTGCATAAACCAGACAAAGCTTTCCCTTCTTATAGCGATGGCCAGCCCGCAGCTCAAGATTTGACTGGAGTGCATATTCCAGAGAATTCACATTCTCTTGAGCTAACAACTTCAAGGGTTTCTAGCCTCTCCCCTTGTACCTTGTTCCAAAAATCTTTTAGGTGTTGAATATGGACAGTAAATATTTAAGCACTTTCCCCCAGCAGATGTCAGAGCATGACAGTTATATCTTTTTTGCTAATTGACATGACCCTTCTTGTGTACAGTTAGGAGGGAAACACTTTGTAGTCCAAATAGCTTTTATTTATGTAAATGTTCAAAGGTCAATTTTGCTTAAAAAAACGCACTGAACATCTTTGGAGGGATCTAATTTTTTTTAATTAAAAAAATGGAAGAAAATGTTAACAATCTAGTAGCTTTGACATTAATGCCTGTTAGCACCCATTTCAATTTTACTGTGCAAACTCTTTCTTGTCATCTTGTTGATTTGTGATACGAAAAACCAGTAATGAATCTGCATGTTTAAATGCTAATTCAGTCTGGGAAAAGAGGTAATCACATCTAATTGATGTTATTTACCTGACTGATAAAGCACAAGTAGGCAAGGCAGACTGAGTACCCTTGGTTATCTGGAGATGGCACAACTGATACATGAGCAACTTCTTCATGACTACCTGCAGGACCATATTTGTGCTTCCCAAGTGGAAAAGATGACCAAAATATCTCCCCTGCTCAGCCTGATGTTGCTAAACCTTAAGGCACTTCCATGCCTATTTCAGGCAGTTCATTCACTGGGGTGCTGGTAGTCTGCGTGATCTTGGTCCACGTAGCTTCACATACAGGTGTCAGTCAGGATGGGACGAGCGGTGAGGGAAAGAAAGACAGACAGACAGATCATCCATCGTTTGTGTACTTACGAGCATTGCAAAAGTGTTCCTCGTCAGCTCTCAGCCACTCTAAAATAAAATGGCCATCGCAAAGGTTATCAGGGTAGCACGTGAACAAACAAAGAGCACTGTTCAGGTCAGGCCCAATTAAGAGAGCATAAACAACAGCAGAGCTTGTGCCTTATCGCATCCTCTTGCAGCAAGAGGATGATTCGACATTCATGGCCTATTGCTTCCTTGACCTTTCTGATGATGAGAGGCAAATCCGGTTACGAAGGGGGGTCTTTTGGCATGGTGTGGAAACTAGTTAATGGCGGGACTGCTCAGACCATTTTCAGACAAGCACTGAACAAACACGTAAGTGAATTCAAGAACCTCCCACTTCTCTGTGTAAGAAGGAACAGACAGGTCTAATTCTATTGATGACTCTGTGAGGCAAGGTCTGTCATTTTCTAGATTTTTGCGCAATGCCTAGCAAAATAGGCTGACTGTAATGCAAATAATGCTGTTATTAGTGGGTCAGCCTCGATGACTAGGAAGTCATGATTCACAGATGTGTAACAATGGTAGCTGGCCAAAGGGAATGAAATGGAAGGAAAGGAAAACACATCAGAATGTCAGTGCAGTAGGATCAGGGCCAGTTCGATATATGTGGTTTGGAGAGCAAATTCCTAATTTGCCATGGCATACAGAGGAACTTTACAGGAATTTAGAGGATTGTCACTTGAATCCCGTTTCAGGCTTCTGGAAAATGCCGTAAAGAAGCTGTCAAAATTGCTTGTGCCTTTTTCTAAACATATTAAAAAAACCCTAAAGGAACATGAAGGATAACAAAGAGCTGCCTGCTTCCCTGTACCATGGCCTGCTCAGACTTACTCCACCCAGCCAGAACCCATGGAGCCCTCTCAGAAAAACTGCTATGAGTGCAGCATGGAGACGTTCACAGAATGAGTCCTCGTGGTATTGCACAGGTAACAAGCTCCCTTCTATGTGGAGAGCTAGGGCTTTTTGTCCTGCCAGCAAAATGGATCTGATGTTTATTTTGTATTAGCAGCTGTAAGGAGCAATGTTCTAAACAGAGCTGGGGCGGGGAGGGGAAGGGGGGGTTATCCTGCAGTGGTCTTGGCTCTGCCACAGCCTTAGTACTTTTTTGGGCGAGTAGCAATTATTTTTTGTGACACAGTTTATCAAAGAACTGGAAAATGTGATAATTTCTGATCAGGTTTTGATGAGACTATGTGTCTAACGTTAACACATTTGCCCCTCTCAGATGGGCAGAGGTTGTCTTTGTCCAGTTAACTGAGATGGTACAAGCTGGATTAGTTTTCTCTTCTGGGTGTGATTTAAGCACAATAGTAAGGAAAGAGCTGGGAATTGTAGTGTTAGCCTGAAATAAGTGCAGCCCATAGCCTGAAAAAAGGTTGGAAAGGCATGGCGCTGGAAGGACTCGTACGGTATTGCAATGGTTGAGTGCTAGAATCGTTCAGCAGTAGATGCCGTAGCACTGTGGAACAAGAGCCAGCTTGCCTTTCCCTTTTCCCCTCCCTCTGTACTGTTTTGTTTTTCCTTTCAGATTCTAATGATCCTCATCAGAGGTTATTAACCACTTAACTGTAATCCTGTTGGAACGCCTGTTTCCAGAGCTACTCTTCTCACAAGCTACAAGATCTGAAACTGAACTAATTGATTTATTATTATATATTATTATATTTATCCAGTGATATGAAGTGCAGTGAGAAAACTGTAGGGAACTGTGATGCTTTTGCAATATGCCTGAGCCAGCAAGGGAAGCTGGAGGCAATGTCGTTTATAGTCAGGGTATGACAACAGGCATGGTCAGTACCGCCTACAGAGTGGACTTCTGCATAGGTACCTTTTAATTTAAGCCTTTCACAGAAAGGTGCTCAGGAGGGGAAACGGAGACCCTAAATTGTGATGGGAGAATCCACATCTTTGGCATGAACGGGATATTTCCCATAAAGAAACGTTTATCTTTCCCACTACCCGTTCCTCTTAGCTCTTTGCTGTGCAGATAAATATGCCGTGATTTCAGCCGGCCGGTAACCGTCACTGGAAGCACCACGGGCACCACTCAGTCACATATTGCCCAGCCTTAGAAGGCCAGAGCAAATGATCCAAAGGAGCTGGAGAGTATGCCAAGAGAAGACCTGCATTACTGCTGGGAAGACGTAGTCTTGTCACACCCCTGTAGCTGGCCGAAGCTAAAATAATTAGAATACTGCATGTGTGAGTTTTGCAGCAGGTTTATTCACTCCATTTTCACAGCTACCTTGGCAGTGGTGAGGTGATCTGAGTCAAGTGTGGGAAGAATAATGCCTTAGCGTGGAATGAACATGTTTTCCTCCGGTTTTAACCCTTGCTCCCTACATCAAATACTCCCTTATCCTCATGAAAAGAGTAGATGAACTGTCTGCAGACACAAAATAAGCAGGAGTGTTTGGTTCTGACATTTGAAAGGAGAAACCGTTGTGGTAATGTTGCTTGGAAAGTTGATGTGTAAGGCTAGCCAGCAAAAGAACCTTTAATGTTCTTTTAAGATTTTTTTTTTTTTTTTTTTTTAAAGGGGGGAGAAAACGGGAAAGTCAGAGTTTCACAATGTCTGTGCTGAAAGAAACAAGAGACTAGGTCAGCAAGTCCAAGCCCTTGACTGGAAATCCAGAAGCAGGACTAATTTATGGTTTGCTAGGTAATCTGTATGGAATTCCAGGAGTGAAAAGGCATTCACTGACCCATTCTGAGACTGCTTCTGGTCCCTGGGCTTGGTCAGGGAGGAGGTGAGAGCCCTTATACTTACAGTGATCTTGCCTGGGGGCCAAGGCTGAGATCCAGGCTACAACCACATCCTGGAGTCCCAGCCTGGGCAATAACCATCATGTGCTCACCCCAAAGCTCTCCTGTAATCGGTGCAGCCTCACCTCAGCAGTGAAACAGGAGAGGGTGCTGGGTGTCACGGGGAAGGTGGAGCCTTGGATGTGCTAAGGCACCTGGCAGAGATGCTCAGAGGAAGCTTGCCAAAGCCTTGCCAGCGTGATGCCTGGCTAGATCCAGAGCTGTGGGTCCCAGAAATAGCCAGTCTACATTTTTGCATGCATAGCAATGTGGAAATTTGCTCTCCTAGGCTTTTCCAGGTATATCCAGAGCTAACATTCTGTGCTTTAGATAGCTTAGCACTTAGGACTTGTGCAGGGCTGTGACAAGTCTCAAGGCCTGGTAGGCTCTGCTGCTCCTGTTGTTGAGTTCAAACATCTCAGCCATGTTTTAGTCTGGAATGTTTTTTCCGGCCTGTTGTGTGAGTGGACAGGACAACATGAAGCATGGAGCTATGTCCTCTGTCCATTTGGATGTCTTGGCTCCCATGAAGTGCTGAGAAGTGGGTTGTCAGTCTGTGAGCTTGGAATTGGAGGGAAGGGCAGGGTATTGAGTGTTTTTAGCAGTTCCAGAAGGAATTCCCTGCATGCTCATCTGCATTAGCACTTCTTCCTTCCCTCCAAAAGACCATCACGAGGTGATCCTGGATCTTATAGAAGTTCATGGACTGGTGCATTGCTTCGTACAAAAAGACTAGCTTTCTGGTTGTTTATTTCTCCCATTGTTTTATTATCAGCAAGGAAGGCCATTTCATAAAATTTAAGGTCTATGGAAATACCCCACTATTCAAGAGGGCATAAAACTGGAGGCTGGATGTCGCATGTGTGAACTGATTTGCTAGGGAAGTGCACGTACATGAGGTGTATCACTTCTAAGGGTTGGAAGTGTTATGGCATTAAGGCATGCCCTTACTAGGCTGGAACCATCTTCCTTCTGACTTCCGAGTATATTCCAGTTTTTAGAAGAATTCCACCCATTGCCAATAGATGGAGGGTGAGGAGCAAAACACGAGGCATGCAGTAAAAACTGGTGCAATTCTCTAATGGCAAACAGAGCGACAATTCTGGGCAACAACCAGCAGGGAAAGCTGAAGTCGCTAATGACCCTTTCGAGTGATCAGAATTGTGACAAACCTGTGCGTTAAGTCAATGTTTATTAATGGCCTTACTGGAGCCAAGTCCTTTGAGTTCACATGCCGGCTCTGCTGTGAAATCTTTAATTTTTGGGTGGCATCAGGCAAGACACTTTCCTTCGACACTCTTTTGTTTACCTGCTAGTAAAATAAGGAGAAAAAAGGGCTTCATTCATTTCCTAGAGGTGAGATCCTGAAGATAAATTGGTGAAAATCTTCACAGCCCTCATAGAATTGGAACAAAAGAAAAGCCCCCTTCACAAACTTCCAGTCCATTTTCTTTAACAGCCCCTTCTTTTTTTGGAAGTCTGCTGCTGCCCCTTGCTGCAAGACAGAAAGAAACCTTAAAGGCATGGGTGAGAGCACAGCTCTTGCTCAGACTGCAAATCTTCCACAGGATTAGGGTTTTACTTCAAATAGAGGAATGTAAATGTGTCTGGCTCCATAGTGGCTGGAAATTTCTTGCTGGAGCCAATGTTGGGCCATACTTGGCGGTGACGAGACGTTTGTTTGCCCACCCTGGTTGGACTACAGCTCTCGGGCTGGAAAATGTTAAAATGGGCTGTGCGTGCTTTCAGTGTCATAAAGCAGAGTTGGGTGGGGGAGGGCTTAGGAGGAGGAACTGGATATAGGTGATTATTCTCCACTGCTCGCAGTTGTATGTACTAAGGGTGGAAAGCTGGGGCAAGAAGCTGGGTTCGTTTAGTCTGACTGCAAGGCTGGGAGTTCGAGCTCATCTATTTTCCCCCCTCTGACTTCTAGCTATCACTGGTTCCCGGCATTTTGTCCGCTTGTAGATTCACGAAGGTATTTGGGGCTCTAAATCCCACTGAGGCCAGTGGGGATTTGGCATTTAAATGCCTTTGTGGTTTCAGGTTCTCTTTACAAATGCAGAAAGGTATCGTGCTAGCAGTAGGCAAAAGAGAAACGTTAGCAGCAAAAATAGCAAGTTGGCCTGTGTGTAATAGAGTTAAGTTATTGCTGCATGGAACCAGGCAACCTGGGTATGCTGCTCGTGGCTCCGAGGGACAGATTTGAGCACACATAACGTGCAGTGCATGCACGATGAATTCGACAAACCTGGATGCCTGTTCATGTGTGCAGGCTGACCAGCTGCGGCACCGTGTTAGCACATTGCTTTTGTGAAGGGCAGTGATATAAAAGGCCTCGAATGTCTCCTAGGTCACCACTCAGGAGGCTATACCTGCCTAGCAGGACTTGGCTTTTTCTGAGTGTCCTCTAGTGTTTCCGTGGGGTGTGTTTTACTGCCACTCTCCCACATCTGGACAAAGGGGGTCAGAAGATAGCAGCTCTGTAAAAGGGTAAGCACTGATTACGCAGCTGATTACTTCTGTGGTACCTACAATACAAACATCTGATAGAAGGACAAATCTTGTCTGCAGGAACCTGAAGGCAGAGATGCACAGCATACTTTGATTTCTTCTCTCGTTGTCAGCAATATTCAGAAACCTTCTTTTGACAAAGCTCTGATCTGAAATCTAATGTCTATATCAAAGTTACGGCAGTTATGAAACAAGCAGGGTTTTGGCCCAGAGCAGGGGAATTATAAAAGGGCATGAGGCAAAAAAGAGGGTCTGGAATTAATGCTTGGGGAAAGTAATGATGGTGCAAATGCAGCCAGGTTCCAAGCGTAGAATGTCTCTAATGCTTTGAAGGCTAATAAAAAATTGACAGAATTAATCTGTTCACTAATAGGATCCAGCCTTCCCTCCTGTCCTGCTCTGGCAGGGGGAGAAGGGCATTACAGAAAAGCACCGGACCAGGGACTGAAAGGTGCAGGTTCATACTTGTAGCTTCGAGACCTTGGCTGACTTCAGGCATGTTGCTTTATTTTCCACCAAGTTAGGGTCTCTTGAATCCAACGGGAAGAATAACAGTGCCTTCCTCAGACTGTGACTCGGGCATTAGTGTAGATTAAATGCTTTGATCTCCGTGAAGGACTAGCTATTCATGCTAGGTGATGGGAATCCTATGGGCCAAGGGATGTTTGGCTTTGATCAGCAGAGTTTCTGTGTTATCCCTTTCTGGCAAACATTTCCTTGGAGCTAGACATACCTCTTAACTCAGTTGGAAATAAGATGTTTTGTGTTGTCCCCATGATTACAGAGTCAAGTTATCATCAGTAATTTACAGCCCTAAGTGCTTTAGCGTTTCGTTATCCGCTCTGCAATGTGCAATGGGAGATACAAGTTATCACTCCAGTTCTTGACAAAGGGAAAAACAACTCTGTGATGGATAAACTTACCAGAAATATCCATGTGCAGCTGATAAAGTGCAGGTGTGAAAATAAAAAGGCCAGGCTGTGTTAGATAAATATCATACTGAACTTAATGGGTGGGATAGATCCGAGGCGCTGTAGGAAATCATGGGGAAATGATTGGTTAAGGACTTGAACCAGGGATGGATCTCTGGTCAAATTAGCTGTGTAAGTCCTTTATCTGTAATAGGACTTGAAGCAGACCTTCCGAAGAGCTAATGCCCAACAGTAGTAGAGAAGCTGATAGACTGCTGGGTGGCTTTTGCCCTTTACCTCCACCTCTTGGTTATAAACTATGAGAATAAGGCAGCACTCCACTTGATGAAAGCAGAGAGCCTGGGGCCGGGAGCTCGATATCAGCACCAGGAGATGGTGAAACCATAAAGCTGTCTGAAAAGATGCAATAATGCTTCACAAAATGAGATCTATCTTTCACACTGACAGGTGCTCATCTCAGTGAAGTTACGTTTTGAGGGCTACAGAAACAGTCAGTGCCAGATCTTTTTGAAAATGCCTTGCACTTCTTTCCACCCAGGAGGCAGAAATCTGCTACGCTTGCCCAGAGTGAAAGAAAAGAAGAATGCAAAGGCAGTGTGGTCACTGTTGGGTTGTGAAGGGACCTGATGCGGCTGGAGGGCTTGGAGACACCAGATTCACTAATGAAAAGTGCAATGCTCTGAAGATGGTTATTAAGCATGGGTGCCTTTCAAACCTAAAGATTTGGCACTCCCAGAATATCTAGTTCTGTTAAAATTTGTGAGCAGCAGCTGATCTAGATAATAATTTGGTAAAGAGCACAGTGTCCCCTCCTGCTACCTCCTTAATTATCTGCAGCACATATCTGTACTAGAGAACGGGTGGGGAAGGAAAATACCTCTCCTAGCTGAGGCACCGGAGGCAGTGTCATCTATAACATGGCAATCTGAACGAGAGCTGGTTTGGCAGTGGGTACTATGACATTGTCCTCTTCTCGGAGCTGGAGCGGCTGAGAAGGGGGAGGACACTGTCCTCATTTCATCAGTCACCACAGTCACCTTTGTCCTAAACCAACTTCTTCTCTATCCCTGCCCGGCAGGCAGCAAGAAATGGGGTAGAACGGCAAGCAGGAGACACTTGTTCAGGAATAAATCAAGAAAACCTTATTCTAAGCAGTGTCTCCTTCCCCTCTTTTCCAAGAGCCCTCGGATGAAGTTCTTATTTGACCTATTCTCTTTCCAGCAGAACTCTTCTCCTAACTCATGCTGAACACCAAAGTATCTTTCACTCCTGACCCTTACTGTCCTTTCCAGAGAAATATGTTCAGTCTGGGGTTTTGACAGGCTCAGTGCTTTAGCCCTCAATGGCAGTTTGTATTTACGTAAGTAGAACACTAATATTTACTTAAGATTATACTGTATTTTTCATGACTGAAGGGAAGATTATGCTGCATGCTTTCTAAATTTAAGAGGTGGGGAAGAGGGAATGGTCCCATGGCTTGCCTAAAGGACCAGAGAGTGTTCTGCTTTGCGTTAAGTATGAAAATTAGAGCAGAAGGGTGACTGGGAGTAGGAACAAAGTTGTCCAAAAGCAGTGGAAATGCATGCTAACGTGATTTCTCAGGAAAAGCAACGTGAATGGGGGAGGAGGGGAAGCCTTCTGGTTAGCTTAGACTTACTGATTTGGTACAGGGACCTAATTTAGTTTAGCATTAATGGATTCTTCTGCATAAATAAGGTTCTGCTTGTTCCTACCTGTGTTCTTCCATCTACTGCTCTCTAGCTGGGTGGGGACTGAGCCGGGGGATTGAGCTGTCATCTGTCCACGTTTGTTCCTCCCAGTACTTTCCTTGCATGTTTTAAGTAACTGTCAGGGATTTATCCTTTCTTCATGGAGGCAGGGAGTCTGAGCCATACCCCGCTGGTGTCAGGAGGATTCTTGCATCTGACTCTGATTTCAGCAGTTTTGGAAAAGGGGACTCAGGAAGGTCCCAGGTGGCTGGAGGGAAGCAGTCTCATCACAGCGCCGGCGGCACAAACCTGGGTGAGAAGGATGAGCCAGCTGCTTTCAGCTCTCGCCTTCGCCTTACACCTGCCTTGTAGCCAGCACCACGTAGTCACCAATCTCAGATGAAGCCGGTTTGCGGGGCAGGGAGGCGCGCAGCAAGGGGGTGGCTGGCCAGAGTTACATACAGAGATCCTGTATCTAGCCTGGGGACATTCTCCAGGGTATCTGATTACATACTGAGGAATATAAATAATTATGTTAACTGATGTTTCTATTCTGTCAGTATCTGAGCATTTATGTTTGATAACAATATGCTATATGTTTGTTATCTATTGATATATAATTTTAATATATTATAGTAACACAGCAAAAAAGAGCTGTAGGAATATTAGACTACTAATTAGAATTAGAAAAGAAGAAAAAAACAGAATCGTAACCCAGACACAAATGTCTTTAACCCAAAAATCACCAATAAATGCAACATTTTGAACAAATCGATAGCAAGCATTCCTTCCCAAAGTTAAAATATGTTTTGAAATCTACTCAGTGCCTCTTTAAGTAACATTTATATAATCTAAGAGAGGAAATTCCCATATACTGAATGACGCAGATATAATTTTGTTCCAGGCAAAGGCAGGAAATCCAATGGTAAGCCTGAAATTCTACACTGAGCCATTCCCGTTGTGCCTCAACAGTAACGTGTGTTGTACAAGTACCAGGTACCTAGATACAGCCCTGTATGCGACGCATCTGTGCCTCATCTGCAGAGGTTGTGAGTCTCTTTTAAGACTGAAATGAATGGGAGACTGCAATGAAATTGGCTGGCATTCGGTGCCTTGCATTTTTTTAGCTTCTGAGCCTTGGTTCTTCACTTCAGGCTGTCCTGAGCACAGACCTTCTGTCACTTGCTGGCACAGGATGATGGCTGTCGCAAAAGGTCTACCCTTGCTCTGTTGTGCGAAGGCAACCAAAGCAATATCCTTCTTCCAGGCCTGTAATAAAGCTCTATTTTAATTGTTCCCATTATCCAGCAGACAGGATTAGTTGCCAGGGCAAGTGCTGGCATTACTGCAGACAACTGCTCTGCAGGTCTCGCCAGCCAGGGAGCTGGACCTTCCAAAGCCTGTATTGCTATCTGCAGATTTAACTGCAGGCACCAAACCACTGGCACAAAGAAATATGCTGGCAGTAACAGAAAAGAGAGGCTGGGCAGCTGTCCCTTAGCAGAGAGGCCCTACTGTCATTCCATGTGAAGTGTTTTCCTTGCCCACACAAATACACTAATGGCATTACCACCAGGTAAAATGCTTGGGAAGAGGCTAGGGCTAGGAAAGCCCAGACTGGTGTGTTTCTCTGGAGACCACACACGTGCTATATTTATGAACGAAAGAAACAAACCCTAAGTTGTCTCCCTTTTATAAAAAAAATACCTGAATAACAGAACTGTGTGGTCTGGCAGTGCCTCCCTATCCTTTGCTTAACTTACTGGAGAAACAAACACAACCTTCTTTCATTTTTATCACTTTGCTAACATTTCTCTCCTTTTTAAGCTTTTGAGAGAAATCCTTGGAGTAAGCCTTCAAAAGAAGCACTGCCTTGGGACTAGTGATTGCAATCGTCCAGGTTCAAGTAGGACTGATAAAGGACAGTACACGGTGTCAGTGCTTCACAGGTGGCCCTTGGCTTCTGGAGAAGTTAGGTGAGCTTCACGTGGTTTATGCTGCCCTGGCGATGTGTTGAAATAGATGACCCTTTGCAATCCCTTCCTTCCTAACTTGCTATGAGCCTAAGAAACCCTTTTGAATACAACTCGTGTGTTTCTACAGGCCAGACGGCCTGAAAGAATTCTTCTGAAAGTGGTTTGAATTCCTCCAACGTGTCTTTTACCTCCCTAGGGCGTTAATTTGCAGTGCGATTATGGGTGCTTGATTGCTGTAGCTAACTAACTTCCTTCTGGCAATCTTTAGCGGGAAGTATCATATGGTTTTAAAAGGTCAGCAGGAGAGTGTTAGGGTGTATCTCCAGCCTTTATCAAAGTTTGAGGTACAAATCAGCCCTAAGCAAGGCAATGAAAAATTGGCTCTTCTACCCCGTTCCTGCAGACTTGACATTTCAGCAGCTTGGGTCCATCTGAAGCTGAGGAAAGAAAGGTTCCAGTCTTCATGATGGTTTTGGTGCTGGTTCTTTGTGGGTCAGCCTCTAGGGTATCTACTTTGGCTTTTGATCTGGGGAAAACAGGTGTCCATACCAGCTCCTTTTCCTTTTTAATCTTACATTAGTATCCTCAGATGAGGCCTTTAGGATAGACAGTCGCTTCCTTGAAAATATCCTAGTATGAAGAGAGAAACTGAGAGGTGTGCGACATGTTCAGCATCACTCAGGTGGTGAGCGACAATTGCAGGTTTTGTCTTTGGTCAATTATGTATCGATCTCTACACCATCACTTAACTAGTCCCATTCAGAATATGTTAAGAAAACAGAGTCTGTTTGGCATGGTCATGTCTGACCCATAACATAAGCCCCACAACATTAGGTGCCTGCCAGCAGAGCACCAGCAGCGCACAGCTGGCAGCCTTACCAATATTTCTTTAAACACCTTGTGCTTTGTTGTTGCACGTGCTTTTCTTCTTGGTTTGTTTCAGCAGACAGGGCGCATCCTTGCAAATAAGGTGGGTGATCTACCCAGCTTCGCCCTCGGCAAGAAAGCCAAACGTAAGGTCATCTCAAGTGCCTGGTACACCTCCTGCCAAGTCATCTTTTCTCAGTGCATGGGGACTACTAAAGCAGCTTCCCCAGCTTCCAGCACAGTATAGGGTACTGGGACGATTCATCCATAGGCTCTGTCAGACCATGAGAGGGATGATCATTAATATATTTTTTTTTAATTGGCCTTGGTCAGATTTTGCCAGGGTGGTTTTAATTAGCCCTGCTCAGCTATTAAGCACCTGTCCAAAGCCTGTCTGGCTGTGGAAAAGTGAGTTAAATAATTTGGGAAGGTCTGTGCAGTGCCAGCCAACTCACTGCTCATGAAATGAGCTGCTTAGGCCAGCACTGGAGCTTCTATAAAGGAAAGCTGGCCCCTTTGAGGTCCAGGTCTACCTGCTTTTATCGCTCTGCAGTCTCTTGGATCTAACTCCCTGGCATTTACTTACAGCTGTTTGATACTTCCCCAAACAAATGATTTGAGCTCAAGAGAAGGGCAGTTCTTTTCTCAGACCATCTGCAGACAAATATGTTTAGAGCTTGGGGTTTGGAGAAGCTCCCCACAATCTGGAGACTTTTCTGACCTGTCTGCAAAAATAAACCAGAAAGCTTGTGAAAGCTAGAAGGCTTCCTGCAACACATCCAGTATTTCTCCATTCGTTCCATCTGTGAAGTACCTTAGGAAGAACATTTCCAGAGCTCAGGCCTCCAGTGTGAAGGTCTTAAGAAAAATAGAAAAAAAAACTGTGGCTGAAAGTACCTCACTTCAGAGAGGTTCTAAAAATGTCCAAAGATAAAAGACTAATAGAGGAAAAAAAAATCTCTGAAATTCATTGTCAATCCCAGAAAGTATCCCAGTGAGGTTCATCTTATTCCTTCGTGCTCCATTTTAAATATTTCATGTCTGGTTGGCTTCTGACACTCAGTTATGCTGAGAACAACTCTTCTGAATTTATCAAGTTGAAGTCAGTATAAACAAAAGTGAAATTAAATCTATCATGTGCACATCCCAGTCCAGCGCAAAGCTAAGATATACTCCAAAAGACCTCTGTCATGCAGGCATGTGCAAATTAGTAAAGTGAATCCACACAAAAATATGCGTGCAAATTCAGACCAATAGTATCTGTGTGTGCAATACTGAGCTGGAAAGTTTGCCTGGGATGTCAGATACCATTGGGGTGACATGAGAAGACGACAGAAAGAGAGTTGGTTCCTTGGAGACTGCCTGGGGCCAGCCGCAATTCCCAGTGAAATAAGATGAAGAGCGCACAGAGATACTGTCGTATTTGGCCCATGGCTCGTGATTCCAAGACTGCTGAAGTCAAACTGCCAGAAATCTGAGAGTCTGGAATGTGCACTAAAATAAATATTTCCTCATAGGTATTTCTTTTGTCTGGGGGTTACCAGTCAAGTTGGCAGGCCTACAAACCAGCTCCCTGCTTTCGGTTTATCCAGGTTCTGACTCCCAGTCTTCTCCAATGGATTTTGGGGCTTATCTGCTGAAGTCTTTGTCTCTCATTCCTTGCCTAGAGAGAAAGGATGAGTGATGGAGCTTGTGCTTGTCATGGCACATTGTAGACCGTTGTCTCCAACAGCCAGGACCATTGAAGAATCACGGAATGATACAGGTTGGAAGGAACTCCAGAGTTTGTCAGTCCAGCCCCCACACAAAGCAGGGCCAACTTCTCCTATACAGAACTCAGCTCACCATGAGCCTGATTTCCTATGCTGTGTACTCTTTTTGCAGCAAGCAGTAGAAGTCATAGCTAAGTAGCTGTTCACCTTTTTGATTTGAAAGCAATTTCTTACAGCTTGGAGTTCCTGCTTGGTGGGAAGGATATAGGACTCTAATGTGCAGCAGAGACAAAACTGTAGGCTGCAGTGTTTAAGACCATTACTGTACAATTCTTTGATATGTGTTCTTGTTCTGATAACGTGAGGTAACTTACGTAAAACCGATGGTTTCATTTTTGGCCCATGGTTGTGAATTCTGTAATCAGTACCATCCCTAACTGAACTTGAAGGTTAATTTCAACTCATACTTCTCTTTATATTACCAAATGACAACATAAGACTTTTCTGCTTTTGTTCTGCTAAATGCTGTAACCACTTTCTAGTCATTTCTGATTACTATATGCTGGATATATGTATAGCCTTCCGCTTCAGAAACAGGCTGTCACTTGAGCTAAGGGACTGCCAAATTTAGCTAGCAGCATTTTAGGGCTTATGGATCCTGATGGGCAGTTCTGATGCTTTCCAGCCCATGCAGCGACATGTGCATAGATAACGTAGTGTTCAGTCTGAGTTCCTCTATTGACATTTCCACCGCTAAATGAAGTGTGTGTTCTGTGTTAATGGCCTTGATTGGGATTTCTTCAAGGAAAATGATTTGTTGGGATATGAGGTTTTTAGATCTGTGATACGAGAGCCAGTCACTAGTCCTGCAGTGTTTTTGGAAAGGACCCACTTGGCCTTGGCCTCCAAGTTGTGGAATGAGTGTGTCACAGCTTTCATTTTTCAGAAATATTTCACGATTGGCAAAGGAGACTGGTCAGTGGATCTCGCTAAACAAATACAGTATGAATCCACGCACACCTTGCAAGCTTGGACAATGAGAAGGGAGCTCTCTGCACTAAGGTGCCCTGAGCAAGCAGTTGCACTGAAAAATGGGACTGGGAGGAGGAATAGGTGGCCTGGAAACAAATGTAATGAGCAAAATGGGCCAATGCAGTGAGGGACTGTAGTAGGAACTGTATTGTGTGTATAATCTATGGCTTTTGTACGTGGCCCATGGCTTTTGTACGTGGCCCATGGCTGTGCTCTGTGCTGGCTAGCTCTGCTGTGATCATTGCTTGATAAGGTTAGATGGACCTGAGAGATTCCTCCTACATGTGCTACCTTCTACTTTCCACCAGCAGTGCTGACACACCCCATGAGGCAAGATCTTTTGGTTTAGTGGTTTTTTTTCCAGAGTTTTTTGTGCTGTTTTTTAGCTCCTTGTAATCAGCGTTCTGAACTCTGTGATATTCATGAATCTCGGCAAGTGCTTGCTTCTGAAGAATACAAATACCAGGAATATGTTTGTTTATAAAATAAAGTAGCTAGCTATGCTTGGAAGCCTTTGGTTTGTTTTATATTCAAAGATCCAAAGTATAGAAAAATGTCTTGCATTCCTAGAGCTCCTCTCATAGCAAAAAAAAAAGCCTAATGCCAGGAGGTATAACTCTTTGCGGTACAGTAGCTGAGAACCCTGACCACAGGTGAGACTCAGCCCTTTGTGTGAGCACAGCAAGTCTTCTCTTGGTCCAAGCACATGTCCAGGTGCTTTATTGGCTCAGGGCTCATCAATCCTGCAGGATGGAGCCTTAAAGGAAGCTAGAGAAGGGTTGATTGTCTGGGAATTTCAGTGGTATGTGCATAATTAATGCAAACAAAGGGAAAAACTTTATTCTCTCTTGTCAGAAGCTCTGAAACAATGCTAGTTATTGTTTGTGTCCGTAGCAGAACCGAGTGGATCTGGGCAGTTGATGGCAGTCTGTCTGTCACATGGGACACAGGTTTATAGTTTTTTCTTAGTAATACTATGCTGGAGTTGTGAACTGTCACAAAGAAGACCACTGATTTTTAGAATTAAAAGAAGTTTTTTCTATGCATCCAGCTCTTGGTCTAACTATCGAGCTGACAGTGGGGTCTGTGTTTTGCCCAGGCAGAACAGAGCATGCGTGCCTGGGGTGCTGCAGTGTTTGTTCTAAAGAGGGGAGTTCGCCCACCACAGCCCCATCCTCCGCTTCCTAACAGCGTTTTTGTACTATAGCTTGGGTTGGCCAGGAGCGAGGAGAGGGGCAGGTGTGACTTCTACCACGCAGTGGCAGCCACAGATTTATCGTGTGCTGGGTTTCTTTCTTAAACAAACAAGAAAAGCCTCAGGCAGCCTGCGGTCGTGGTGAACACCCGTGACCTGTGGCAGGGGCTATTCTTCCTTTGCAAGCCGATGTATTAGTAATACAGCTTTTAAAGCCATGATTGTCTCTTCTATAGAAATGGCCATGGAGGAGAAAGGAGATGTAGAAGATGAACTGGTCCCAGTCATTAAGAAGGAGATAAAGATCTGGGCTGTTATTTTCCCAGCTCTAATATTAACCAGAGATTAGCTCCATTTCTTGGTGCTTTGCATAGCTGTGTCAGATTTCTCACTGTCCCTGAGAGCTGTACAGGCTCCTTTCCTCCTGAGATTTCTGTGAGGTCTTAGTACAAGCTGATGTCTTGAAAAGAGCAGAGAAGGTCTTCATCAGATTTTGAGATGCTTGCGGCTAAATCCCAGACAAACAGATAATGTCTTCTTGATAAACACCAATGGGTTGCTTTTATTTGATGGGGTTTTTTTCCAGTCATGAAAGAAAAATGAGTGACACGTGCTATTCCTAGCTCACAGTCCCATCTATAGAAGTGTCTTCAGGGAAGCAACTGAGCCTTTATGAATGATATCTGGATCTAATTTATACAGAACTACCAAAGGCTAATCATGAGGAAAGAAAAGGTGCGTCCGTAGCATCTCTTTATAAATTGTATAGCTCTACTAGTGACAGTCCTTTACCTGCCTACGGGTGCTCTCAGCTTTGCAAATGGAACAGATGGAATATGACCAAATTTTGAACCAACTTGTGGTTTTATACAAGTTTTCTTTGGCAGACCTTTTGCAGAAAGTAAATAGTTGATATTCACGTCAGATTGTTACCGCTCTTTGAAACAAGCGGGTTAGGAAGCAATTCTTGTTAAGTTTCGAGATGTGAATGCAACCAACCTCAGTCAGTGCATCGCCTGAACCGTGTGAAGTGTGTGAATCTTCAGTGGAATAGCAGAATCCCCAGTTCCAGCTCTGGTTTGCATTAAGAGCCAGAAAATCTTGAATCTCTGAAGGTCATTAGACATTTCCATGTTAAATTGTGAGGAAAAGAAAGTCTGATGGATATAATCTTTCTGCACTTGGTGAGCAGCAGCTTTTATTCTGAGACCAGGAGCTTTTATTCTGAGACCAGGAAAAAAACCCTGTGAAACAGAAAATAAATTGGGAGAAAGGAGTGTTCAGTGAACTTTTTGAAACTGCTAAAAAAAAATTCTAGAAGACTTTTTTGGAAAACATTACGCATACGCTTATATGTGTCTGTCTTCATCCCTTCTTTGGTAGAAAACAGCTTCGTGGGGTGTGACTGTGTTTCCTAATATTTACTTGTATCTGTGGATTTACTGAATGGCAGGCACTGAGATATGGTAACATTTTCTTGTTAACGCTGGCTGCTGTAGTGTATGCAGCTCTGAGTAGTATTCGGTGGCAGCTAGCTGACCGTGGAGCTCCACTTTCCATCTTCACTGGCCTTCAGTACCGCGGAGTTCAGGTCCAAAACTGAGGCCCCCAGGCACTGCTGCTTGTTGACGTGCAGAATGGTGTTTGAAACTTGGAGTGCTCGCTCTGATCACAGAAGGCTTGTCACCACTGTTGGGAAGTGTAATTGTGGAGGTCCGTATGGTCTGATGAGATCTCAAAGAAAGCAGTAACGGGTGCCTTTATTCCACCTAGAAGTGGTGCTCCTGTTTGCCGATCTGCTGCTTTCTGCAAGCCAGTGATGTTGTTGAAAGGAGCCTAAAACACTGCAGACAGCTCCATCAGAGTGCGCAGGCATTTCAGGGCCTGCCTCTTGGCAACTTGAGAGCAAAGAGGAACGAAAAAGTGCCCATTTACTGAGGGCTTCTATTTCACTTGGGAAGTGATTTTAGAGTTGGGACTGGTGGCGCAGACATTGGCGATGATCAGAGAAGCATAAACACATTCTCTGAGGATACGTCTCAATTGCCATGAGATACGAACAGACAAACCTGTTGCACCACAGCCCGGCTGATTTTGATGCAGCACCAACCACAGCAGTAAGGCAGAGAGTGTAGAAATGAAAACATCTTTCCATCTTGGTAGAAGCTTGCTGGAGGAGGGACTGCGCTTGGGGGCTTAGAGTTCTAATCTAGGAGCATATCAGACATGGCTTCTATCCTTCCACTGTCTTAAGTGGTCAAGTCACATCATTTCCTTGTACCTGGTTTTCTGAATTCTGAGATATGAATAACCCTCACTTCATGATGTGCTTGGAGAAAAAGCATCCTGGGAAAAAAGGAACCATCCCAGTATCTGCAGTTCTTACAACGTAAAGATGAAGTATATAGCTAATCAACTGCTAGAAGGGATATCTCTTCCCACCATTCTTCTGGTAGTAACTTCCAGCTTTCATGAGCTCAATCCAATTTGCATTTAGGGCTAACACAGCTGAGGCTGGAGTCAAACCAGGTCAGAGCCAAAGCTACAAGCCAGCAAATACTGTTTGGGAGCTTGTGTGCTGAAGTGAGCTTGTGCCTTTGCCCATGAGTTTGCATGCTGCCTGTGTGGTTCTGTGGTGGCCTTAGTTATGACTTCAGAAAGGGCAGAGAAAAGTAGCTGAGAATGACTAGTGTTATTTTTCCACAGCTCATTAAGTCTCTAATAAGTGACTTGCTGTGTTGCTTTTGGGAGGATGTTCTGTGGTTGCTGAGGAGAAGATGGCTAATGTGTTTATTTGTATGTTGCAGTTTGGAAAATTGCTTAAGTTGTATTTCTTTCTGCTTCAGTCGGGACCTCAGTTGGAGCTGACTCTGTAGAGCTTGCCAAAGCTGGTGAAAGGGAAGGCAGGCAGCAGGGGGGAAAGGGCTTTCCCCTCTCTGTTATCATGGACACAGTCCCTACCTCACCTTGCACAGTATTCTTCATGCTTCACACGCATCCTCGTCTTCTGGCAGGGGAGATATGAGGGAAACAGCCCAGCTGGGTTGAAGGCAGCTTCTCTTACATGTGTTTTCTGGCTGAACTGTTTGACTCCATTTCTGATAGGAGTGCTATCTATACGCCACTGAGAGGGGAATCGTGTCATGGGGCAGTCACCCCACATGAGTGGGGCAAACCCTGCTTTCCTCACAGATTTACAAAACTGCTATTGAGCTCCAGAATGTGGCACTTGTGATTTGGGTCTGCCCTCGGGGAAGGAAATAGTCTAGGAGGCTCCTGAAGTACTGCTCAGCCTTGTCTTCTTGCCACTGATAAAGGTCTATGCATAGCAAACCTAGAGCAATGTTGCATCCATAGAAGTAGTCTACGCTGATCTCTGCAAACACAGGAGAATAGCTGCCCAACTGACTGCATCTAGATGGATGGGGAGCTGTAGCGAAAGGGTGAGCTGCAAGGTCATCTTACCACTCCCACGTGTTTTTACTCCCACGTGACATCCCATGCCTGGATGTCAGTGGGGTAAGCAGGTATGAATCTATTGCTTTCAAAGAATCTGCACCCTCTTGAAGTGTGAATTTGGGTCCCCATTGAGTCAACTTCCATGTAGTACTTGTACTCAATCCCTGCCCTGCACAAGAAGCGTAGCCAAGGAATGGGATGTTGGTTTGTGATGAAGTTAATGAAGAGATGTCCTGCTGACTTGTCACAGGAGGTGAGCAAGTGGCTGAGGATGTTGTGGTCACACATTGTGGTCTTACTATGAAGGAGCTTTACACAGGTTGTCTTGCTGAGACCAAGAGCCCATAGCTGCTTCCCAGGACGATTCCCTATCAATCCTGAGCCGCAGTGCTGCTTTGAGTCTCTGCACAGCCTTCAGTGTTACTCTCTCCTTACCTCCCTGGCTCCATGCATCACAACATGGGTGGCATATCCAATCGAAGTAGACTGTGCTTTCCTGTGGTTAGATTATTCTTGGCAGTCTGTAGGTTCTTTCTAACTGGTTCTCTGAGAGAGCTAAGAAAGATCAACACACGCTATGTCATTTTGTCTGGGAGGCAAAGAGGCAATGTGGGGAGAGGGTGAGGTGTCAGGAAAAAGGGGAGCTGATGTAGGGAAACTTAGGTCTCATGTCAGCCTGCCTTGGGAAACATTTTGCCCAGAGAATTTATGAAGGTTTAGAACAGCACAGCTGTTTGTAGGGTTGCTGGAGTCACTGGGATTATGCTGCTTTATGGGTCCTGAGAATCTCAGTTGACAAAATTTTTGTGGAAGATGCAAACTGAATCAAAAGCTGTGGCCTCTAAAACTCAAATAGGGGCAAATGTGATGTGTTTGTGCTCCAAGAATGGGACTGGAGTTCATGCTCACCTCTGAAACTGCACAGATGAGGTACCAACGTCAGGGTAGAGGTTAAATCCGCTTGAATCCACCCTCAGAATTCTGTCTGGCTTTTACGTGGTAGGAGAGGAAACCAATACAGTCCTTGCTCCAATCCTCCCAAACCATGAGTACAGTCAGCACATCCAACTGCTATCTTTGACATCTCAGGATCCACGACATGTAAAAGCATGGTTCTTTTTCCCCTGCATAGGTATCATCCAAGTCACATTCTTGCCCAATGAAATTTAAGAGTTGCAAGTGTGTAAAGTATTTCCACCGCACACATATATCTACTAGAAAAATCACAGACCACCTCCAGAAACACACACAAAACCAAGCAGCGTCTGCTTCTGTGACGCTTTCCTCTTCCAAAATATTCTGCAGATGTTAATTGTTACCCCATTACAGAGAGGTTGGTCCCCCCACTTTGCAGAGACTGAAGCTAAGCTATTGAGTGGGTCAAATGATGGCTGCCAGTAGAGTTGCTGTCTTCTCATCCCTGCCCTTTCTGCATCCTGCATGTGAGCAGATGCACAAGCTAACTTCTTGGCAACATGAGGCAATGTATGAAGTCAGCCTTTTACTGTCAAATCCACCAATATTTCATGGCATAATGAAGTTAATTGACTCAGTAGACCTGCAATTTCACACATAACAACTCACATGTTACTAAGCAAACGACGGTAATTCAGGAACTGCGGTTCTTACAAAATGAGATCATGTCCGCTCCATTTCTAACACAGCATTTCTGTTCTGTACTGGCCTGACACACAGGTGAAAACAGCTTGCTTGTTTTACTCTATTTTAGCAAAGAGCCAGGAATAACCGATGCTCCGTTTGTAAGTGAAGTGTTTCCAAG
>VYZW01011879.1:94799-137202 GCA_013401315.1 Balaeniceps rex
TTTCCAAGAACAGAAAAAGACAAGGGTTTGAGTCCTAAAACTTAAACCAAAAACCTGAGCAGCATACTTAGAATTGTCCACAATAAACTAAGATTGTGCACAAGGCCTAGGAAACAGTTTTATCTTCAAAGCAGAATTGATGTGGAACTGTAGTGCTAACAACTCTCAAGGCTTTTATCCTAAGATACTGGGTTTTCCTCAAAGCTCCGAACACTGGAATCAGGTTGACCAGGGAGGTTGTGGAGTCTCCATCATTGGAGATATTAAAAAACTGTCTGGACACAGTCCTGGGCAGCCGGCTCTAGGTAGCCCTGCTTGAGCAGGGGGGTTGTACCAGATGAACTCCAGAGGTCCCTTCCAACCTCAACCATTCTGCGATTCTGTGATCTTTTTGTGGAGCGGATCAGCCTAGATCTTGGAGAACACCCACCACCAGTCACTGCAGCACAGAAGAGGAATGATATCTCATTCCACAGAAATGCAACCATCAACTAGCTGACCATAGCCTGAACATCCAGGTAAAATAGTTACGTGCTAACACAGCTATCTGAGTTCACAATATCCAAGCTAACAAACTGTCATAGCAGACATCACGTAGATGTAGAGAAAGTAGACAGAGTATGACCTCTGAGGCCACATCCTAGAATACCTTGCTTCTGTTCAACTGTGAAGTGGCACCTTGCTTCTGTCTTATTATTCAGTGCATGGTCCAAAACTCCTTTATGACACAACAGTGGAAGTTGGGCAATAAAACGATAAAATGCAAGTTTGTCTGGAGAATGAAGTTTTCCAGGACATGAGGGAATGTGATGGTGCTCCAGTCAAGAGATGATTGGAGGCCAGTTGGATGCAGAGTTCAGTGTCAAAAGATGATGGAGAACTGAGGAGCATTTCTGGAGGCTTTGAAAGGAATAAACAGGAAAGCAAACGTCAGAGGGGGAAGGAATTTGCCTTCAAAATGGACGGCCTCCAAAGGCATCTGCTCACAGTCTAACCATGATAATGATTTATTGTCTCCTTTGGGCTGACTTTAACCTCACTTGACTGCCAAATGCAGAGTGTAGGCCTGCCTTGCCCCAGGGAACATGCAGTACAAAATACAGACTCACAGGGGAGATGCAACAAGGGAACAAGCATAGGAAAGGAGCTGATTTTGCCAGGTACGGATCTTTGTCTGCCCTGAGAGGAATCTTCCCACTTCAATCCAAAGTGGCTTGTAAACCGATTCTTGGTGGCCTTCAGCAAGTTATGAGCAAATTGCTCTCAAAACCAAATGAGTGTGATCATGCAAAAGGCTGTATCCCTCTATCATTGGGAACTTAAAACCTCATTTAAAGGTAAAACAGTGCCATTTTCTTGAGCGGTTATTGAGGGGGGGAGTTTGGGCACTAAAGATAATTCATTAACTTACTCGCTGTAACTAATGTCTAAGTTCTAGGAATTTCTCCCATACATGTGGCTGTATCAGCAGTAACAACCAACTGCTGTGCACTCATAATCCATGTGAGCACTTCTGATAGGTGCTTGGGTACATTCCTTGGAAGGGAAGTGTGGCAGAACAGCAAGGTATTGGGAATTCAGTGTTGTCAGAACAATATTTCTGACTTCTTATTTTACTCAGTGCTTATTATCGTAGACTTCTTCCTAATGGGGAGACAAAAGTTTGTAGAAGTGTCTGAGTAAGGAGGCAAGCCATGCAGTGAACTGGCAGCTTGAGTTCTGTTAATAAGAAAAGGGTTCATATTTCTACCATATATATCCTAGCGTACTCACATAACTGTGGTAGTCACCCAGTATCTCATGCTTAAAAGCATATATGAGAAATAGAAAAGGTCCAGCAAAGGCTAAGAGGTATAGTCAGAAGTATAGAACCATATTGTATAGAGAGGTTAAATAGACTATGACTGTTCTGCTTGGAAAAAAGATTAATGAAGGACACCATAAAAGCCTATAAAGTCACATAAAGCAGAGAAGAGGAATAAGGTAGCCACAATTTCTTGTAATCTGTGGCAGAGGAGCATGCAGACCCCAGTACTAGACTATTTCCCTGCATTGTTATGTGTTGACGAGCGGATTTCAGAAATGTAGCCAACACCCTCAGAGAACAGAGTGGGAGAAGCACTTAAACCTGGCTTTGCCCAAAGTGAATCAAGATGATACTCATTCCAGGAAATTTGTTTTCATTCACCGGAGAATTTAATTAGCCATGGAAGGAACTCTAATTACGCTTAAGAAAAATGTCTTGGGATACATGCGACTGAGAGCCAGTCATTTTCTATTGTTTCAAAAGTAAACACTGGAGGCCTGGGCAATTTTTAGATCATCTGAGTTACAAGGAAAATAACGAAGATGGATAAAGTTGATTCAAACTTTAGAAAAAGGCAGCAAAGTACTTCCCATGAGCACGGTGGCTGCACCTCCTACAAGTACACGCTTACTAGCCAAACTACAACTTACCATGTTTGAAAGAAACTGTGATCGGATCGTACACTAGTGATTTCCTTGGGACAATCCCTCAGGAATGTGGGTCAAACTTTTACTTTGTATTCTTTTTTATTTGAAAGCAGGTATTCCTTGTCTAGCAAATGGGCCAGACCCACAGAATAAGCAGGCAGTGGAGATTTGGGGATGCTGGAGAGCATGCAGCTTGCTACACATTAAAATGCTTATTTCAAGTCTTTATAATGAGATTAGAATTAATTTACTTCAAATAGAAAAATCGAAGTCTAGGTTCCTCATTTGTTTTCCTGGCCTCACAATGGACTTGCCTCATTGCCTACTATAACCCTTCAAAAATTAAGACTTGAGAGCCTGGAAGGATGATATTGTGTTAATAATATATCACAACATTCAAGCTAATACCGTAAGGCTCAACAACCCTGCCCAGGGCAAGTGGTGTTGCTTTCCAGTGCCTCAGTGTTTTCTGCTGTGACTGAGGCAGAAGAAATACTTACCTTACAGATGTGCATGTGAGGCTTAATGAGGCTTGATTAACGTTATCAAAGCACTTTGAGATCTTTGATAGGATAAGAAGCTTCCCAAATGCCAAACAGTGCTCTTTCCAGATGGGTTAGGTCTAACTCAATCCCTGTGAGAGCACACAGATGGTATTTCCCTCGGTAACGTTGTTGAATTTTGGCTATGAGGAGAGCTCTTTGGTTCTTGGCTACAGAATTGTGTAAGACAAACATCCTGAGGCTGGTGACCATCTGGAAGACTCTGATTAGTGGTAACATCTGCCTTTAGTCTCTGGACACCAGATGGCAGAAAACAACTTAGTATATTGTCCAGGAAGGATCCTGGGGTTTCGGCTAACCCAGACGATCTGTTCTTCTGCTAGTAGTTAAAGCATTTTTAAGTATATTGCTCTGTAGTGTATGCTACAGGGTCCTGCGAACGGCTGTAATATCATCCAAGGTGAAGAGACTTCGTACGTGAGAGATGGAAACCAACCTGAGGGAAACATTACATCGTCTAGAGGGTAGTCCAGTACCCTAAGTTATTCTCTGTAACGTCTGTGTCATCATCTTCGCACTCAGAGTAGAATGGTAGGGTGCAAAGAGAAGGTGTACAGGACAAAGAGTTCACTGGTAGCAGTGAAATATGTTCAGGAAATGCGCAGACGCTGGAGGAGACAGGCATCTATTCAAACATCTTTTTCTCTTCAGGTTTCTGAGTTTCCACTTAGAGCTTTGTAAAGCGATGAATGCATTAACCTCTGGAGCAAGAGAACATTTGAAAAGCCCTGATGAATTAAGAGCAAAGAACGTTGCTTAACAAATTTAGTGGCTTTTTTTAAACAGATAAAAAAAAAAATGGGAGTGGCTGGGGAAAGTCAAGGTTCAGGTAGAAAGCAGAGGTGCTGAGGAGTTATGCAAGTAGATAAATTATGTTAAACTCAGGTGCTAGTTTTTGTGTCCTGGCTATATTATGGTTTATTTTACATTCTGTATTCCCTTTGGATTCATCTTTTTTAATCCAAATGGCTGAATGTCTGTAGGAGATAAAGCAATTTCTCTCTTAGGCTTGGATTTACTAGGCAATGTGTTATTTATAGCCTCCTAAACGACTTTTTTTAGAGTGCAGGTAGCTTTCTATTGTATTGCAGTATGTTGGTCGTACTGAAATTGTTTGGGTTTGACAGAACTATGACCAACATCCAGGGAGCAGAGGTTGGCTCCTATGACTGAACTCCAGAGCAGCTCAGTAGGCGTGCATGGGGCAGCGCGTGCTTCGTACACGACTACACCAGTGCACTCAGCCAGCCCACAGCCCTGGCTCTTGCTCTGTCTGCCTGGTACCTCTTAAGAGCATTTCAAAATCAAATCCAACCTTTCCTGTTTATGGATTCTCACACTGAAACAGATGCCTCTTTTGGGGGGTAGATTTCTTCCTAGCTTGATGTGACTTGTTATGAATTTCTGGGCTGTTGTTTTTGAAGTGGCCTGAAGGTTTGCTCGTTTGTTTGAAATCTGTTCAGACTGAAGAGCTCAATTGCTGCTGAAGAAAGGAAAGCTTTGCCGAATTCTTCAAATTCTCCATTAAAACCCTGCTTAGCAGAGATGCTTAAATCTTAGCTGCAGTTTAGGGACACGGTGTGCTGAGATCACTTCTTGGCATGCTGACCAGAACTGTCGTATTGTTTGATTAGTTTTTCTTTTCTGTATCTGTGTGTTACTTTTATCTTACCTTAATTTGCAGATTTTGGGTAGGAAGAGACAATTTTTTTTCGCCCCCTCTGGATCTGTTCAGCACCTAGCACAACAGTGGCCATTGAATAGACAACACTAAAGAAAGATAGAGTGAACAAGTTAAAGGAATTCTATTAAAATTGGGAGATGAAATGTAGCTATTTACAGTCTATCTTCATATAGCCCTTCCTTCTGCATCCTAAGCTGCATTGATCAGGTGCCACTTTCCATTAATGGGCTTTGGATCAATGAATGAATGGTCAGTTCCATAAATTATTGATTTCATTGGATCAGGCCTTCCAGAAGCAGGTGACAATAAATGCAAAGAGAAATCCTTGGTGTCTGCCGAAAGCCGGAATGTGGGGTGGTACTGATGTATTAGCTGCATAGTTAGCAGTTCTCAGATCAGGCCAACGCGGTTGGAGTCTTTCCAGGCCCAGAAAATTGATGCTTTAGAGCAGATTGGATGGGAGCTGACCACCCACTCTCACTATGCTTTATTTACACAGGAACAGTAATCCGGATTGCCTCAGCAAGGGTATGTGGAGAGATACATATATTGGCCTCCATCTGTGCTTAGTTAACCTCTTCATGGCCATCGCTGGGACTAGTCCTGCGTCTTGGCATTGGAAACCCAGGGAAATAATTCTGCTACAGCAATGCTGAGAGCGGGGAGAAATACAACAGGTATGGAGACTTCATTCTGTCGGACATGGGCAGCCAGAGCTGGGGATGCTAGGACGTTCTGCACAGCCTAGTTTTAGGCCATTCAGTATGGCAGAAGTCTCGCTATCTGGGAACACTACTTGAAATTCTCCTTCAAAATGAGGCCTGTAAGATTTCAGTCCAAGGCCACTGGACTTGGACTCTGAACCAGATTTGAACACAACCCCAAACCCTGAAACCAACCTCAGGATCTGCCTGGCTCTCGGTCAAGAGGAGCATATTTTTTGGCCAATTTCTGCTTAGTACAGCGACCTACGTTCAGTTCTCAACAACCTTGGGGTGAGTTCTGAAACAGCACCACTGACTTTGCAAGTCTGACTCCAGGTATACATGGCAGAGACTGAAATCAGAATCAGATTTAGCTCCTCCTTGGTGTTTAATCACAATCCTTCCTTTCTGAAAAGCCCTTCTGCCATACCTATGGGGGCTCATTAAGGGATGTCTTTGCAAACAGAATTGTTGTACTGTGGCCAGATTTAAACCTCTGTATTTTTTATTCCCTCGCATCTGATTATGAGCTGGAACTGAGAGTAAACCTGTTCCCAATTAAAAACACACTAGTGCCCTCATACGTGAGAAGTGTGCACTACTGGCTGCACAGGGGAACCTCCTGCGAGATTTTACGGTGTCCTCTTCCTCAGCATGGCCTGGTTGTTCAGGCTTCTTGTTCAGTGCTCAAATTCCTGTCCCTTGCATTCCTCTTTCTCTTATATTTTGAAATGAGAAGAGTTTATTTCTGTGCTCACTGCAGAGACTAATTCTAACAAAAAGGAGCTTTATGGTTTAACTTTGGGAAACTCTTCATCAACAGCCATGGGCTTTCACTGCTTTGCTGTGGTTGGGCAGATGCTATCTTGTCCCCTCTTTGACTATAACTCTTGCAACTGCAACAACACAGAAAAAGTCGTTGTTCTTGAGTTGTGTGTTTTGTTGTGGTTTTGGGGGTTTTTTTGTGGGCTCTTAAAAAACCAGCTTGCACACATCAGTGCTATTCCATCCTTCCTCTGTGAGCCTGTGTCCCTGTGCAGAGCATGCTGCTGCAGAGCTGGGGACTCAAAACCACAGATGAGAGTAGGAAATGAATGTATAAATCAGCGCATTACCACGGCGCCCGCTAGCAGTGCCATACCACACAGAGGACACTGCCTGTCATTGTCTCACCCATAAACCCCACTGGAAGGGGTTTGGATTACTGCTGGAAGGTTCTCTGGCTTGGCCTCTGAAGCCACCTCTGCAGAATGTTTGGCTGAGTGGCATTGTAGAATTTGAGAGGGAAAAAGCATACTAGGTTTGACGACTGCAAGATGATACTCTCTCATGCTCTCTGTCTTACAGCTCTTGCAAGTAAGTACACAGGAGAAAAAAAACTTGGTTTCATTTAATATAGTGGAGTTTCTAAAAATCAGTCAGACTGCAAAGTGGATCAATCAATTCTGCTTCTTGGCAGAGGAAATACTAAATCAAATACTGATCTATTCCCTCAGCACCCAAACTCCCTTTGTTAACAAATTATTTCTTATCAAAGACAGCCCCCTGGACTAAGCACACACATGCTTGCAAAATCAATTTTTGTCCAGCATACGGAGTGACAAAATTTCTCTTCTTTTTCTCCTGATTATGAAATTTCATGCATCTCAAGTAGGCTTTGGCTCGGCTATGAAAGCCCCATGTGTCAGCTGTAGTGAGTGGAGTCAGCGTGGTGTGAGTTTGATTAAATGGCACGCAATCTAACGGACCGTGAAGCCTCTTCTACCAGTAAGCGGTGAGTTCAGATCCATGCTGGGCCAGTACAGGAGTACTGGGCAGCCACTGGGAAAGGAGTGAGTGGGTTCAGTCCAGCCTGCAAAGAGCAAATGTTTTTTGCTTGCTGGTGGCCTTGGCAAAGCTACCCTCTTCTGAACGGGCTCGAAGCGGTGGATTATGTCAGCGTGCGTGCAAGGGGCCCCTTCTGGCCCTACACGGAGAACAGGGCACGTAGGAGGAGCTCTGTTAAAGGGTGCCATGTCTCAGCACGTTGCTGGGGGAAGGGACAGAGGAAAGAAAGCAAATGGCATCTGCTTCTTTCCTAGCCTGTGCCCTGAGCCAGCAGGACGCAAGCCTTTTTCCTCTGAGAAAAAGAGCGACGGGTCAGCCTACCAGCGGTGGTCGGCAGGCGCTAAGCCATGCTGTTGTGGCTGGCGTCGTGATGGGGGGGTTCATTGTGCCTGGGGGGGCTCAGTCCTGCAGGGAGCAGAGTGAGGTAGCACCATCATGATCACTGAAGCCTTCAGGCCTGGAGAGCGCTCAGCCCGTTGCAGGATTAGGCCTAGCACGCACCATGGAGGCTGACCCAGGATGCAATTCCCTGCTCTGTGATGAATGTCCCAACACTCTGTGGGTTGGCCTCAGTCTGAACATTGCTGTAACGTTGTCTTTGTTGGTTTAATTTTCTAATAACATATTTCACCAAGCAATGCAGCCAGACTGGAGCCATAACCCAGAACAGCAGTTGGCATGAAAAACTCTACTGTATTTCTGACACTAGGGTCTTTTATAGCCAGGGTATGATGGTTTCAGCACCAGAGCAATTGCAACTGAGTATTAAATATCCCAATTAGTGCAATTCACAGTTATCGACAACACTGTTTTCTTTCCAACATTCCCCAAGGACAAGAAAATGTTCTGTGTGAATCTGAAAGCTTCAGAAAGAGGTGGCGTACATCAGTAGGACGCTGCAGTGTTTAACTTGTGGATCTCCAGAGCTGATCTGGGGCTGGGCAGAGGTAACACATCAGCTTTCCTAGGCAGTCAAGGTAAAATAGACTCAACAGCCCTAATCCACCATCTAATGGGGGCATCTGTGTAGCAAACGGCGTTTGTTGGACTCTTGCTCGCAAACATCAGAGCTGAGAAATAAGACAGTCGGCTTGAACTAGAATACATTTGCCCAGCAGCAGTCTGTGCTGCTTCAGCATCTGCACAAGCCTCCAAACACAGGCATTTATTTTGCATTTCCACCTGCTTTGTGGAAATGAGAAGAAAGCTCTGAAAGATAGTCTTCGCAGTCACAAAATGTTCGAGGGAAAAGCACAATAATATTAAAACAGTTTCTCCAGTTTAAAGTGCAAATCCAGGTGTGTTTCTGGCTGTGCTCAAGGGCTCTAGTGCCTGCCAAACCTGTGCCACCATCTTCAGTTTGTGATTGTTACCCAACGTAGCTACATTAAAATGCTGTTTGCCCAAGCTCATTTCACTAATTTGTTCTAGATTTGCCTGGGGAAAAAAGGGGGAAAAAGAAAATTCCTCGCATTTCCTTCCCTCTAATGTAGCGCTATCTAACGTCACTCACAAACAGGCACGTGATCCTCCAAACGCGGGTGTGCGCACTCGTTATTAAGCACACAACGCCAGTGAAATGCAGGATTGACTCCCAAGGATCAATGATTACTGAGTGATCATTTTATCCCAATTTCTATCTTTAATTTTTTTGTTTTCTCCTCCTTCAGCTTTCTTACTCTGTAAAGCCAGAGAGGGAAAGAACACAGCTACAGAAAGGTGCTGGATTTCAAGAGTTAAAAAATGACAGGGGATAAAAAAAATCATAACTGCCTTTTAAATAAACATCAGTGTTACTGATCCACTTGTTTATGACTCTCTGTCCCAGCCCATTTCACTGACAAAAGCCAAGTGAAATTAGCGTTTGATGCCTGAAAAGAAATAGAAGGCCATAGGCCTCACATGAAAGGGGAAGCAGTGAAATAAACAAACTCTGATTACATGGAAGAGGTTGCGTGTTTGCTTAGGAAGAAATCAGTGAATCACAGGTTGTTTTCAGTCAGAAGAAAGAACACATACTGAATAATTCAAGGAACGGGGACACCGAGACACTTCAAGACCTCAGTGTTGCTGCTGCGCAGCCTAAGAGATGCCACAGCGGCCGGGGGGCCAGGGTAGGACTCTGAAAACCTGGCTCAGTTCTTTGATTTTGCTTCTGGCTGGCAATGCCAGCATGTCCTGGTGGTCTGTTAACTTTGGGGCTGAACTCAAAAGTTCAGCATCATGCTGACGTGGTGATAATGTCTTCCTGAGACAGCTGGCTTGTCTCACGCTTGTAAAGTAGGAGACCGAGCTTGGGTCTGAGGGACGATGCACAGTCGTCATCTTGGTCTCCCTGTGCCTCCGCTCCCCTCTGAAATTGCTCCATAGCACCAACCTGTTTAGCAGAGATACTGCAAGGACAGGTCAAGCCTGGGAATTTCTCTGGTAACGGGAGCCCCATTTAGTATCTGAACTAAATGGAAGTAACTCCCTTCAGCTCCTAGTGTTCACAGAAGAACTGGCCTAGTGCTTCTAATTCTGTCTGCAAGGACAGGACCTTCCAACTAGCTTCGTACCTGTTTAGTAATATCTCTGAACCTATCTTTTTTCTTGACTCTGAATAATCCCACTCCCAACTGCTGCGAACTCGGCCTCTTACAATTCCCCAATCAAGGAATCTGCAGCCACTTCCAACCTGCTCCTGGCTTGTGCCTGTCCTTTTGCTAGGGGTTCTTCAAAATTGCACTTCCCATGCCATGAAGAAATCCCTGGTCCTAGCCTGGATGTGGAAGGGGAATGCAGTGGGAGGAAAGAAAATTAGGGCCTTTGATCTCTTATTTCATCTGCAAGGCATTGAGAGCCAAATGCTTTGGAATAAACAAGCTGTCAGAGGTAGGGAGTGAACAGATCCACATGGATTGGGTGGGGTGCTCTCTGCACGAGCCAACGTGGAACTGATGTAAGGCAAGCGATGGGATGTTTCCCAAGCATTCCCCTGCCTGGTGATGTAATCTCTCATTTGTCATGTGCCCTGGCTAAGGCTGATCTCTACACATGCCAAGGATGAGTGGAGGCAGACTTGCTGTCAATCCTAGGATAATTGATGTTGGAAGAGACCTCTGGAGGTCTCTAGTCCAACCTACTGCTGAAAGTGGGGTCAGCTTTGGGGGCAGACCAGGTTACTCAGGGCCTTATCCAGCTGGGTTTTGAAAACCTCCACAGTTGGAGACTGCACAAATTCTCTGGGCAAGATGTTCCAATTATTGACTGTTCACATCATGAAGAAACTTTCTTTTAATCCAGTTTGAACCTCTCTTATTTCAACATGCCCATTGTCTCTTGTCCCCATGCCGTACACCCATGTGAAGAGCCTGGATCTGTCTTCTTGCTAGCTTCTCACAGGTACTGTAAGCTTGCTGGCAGCCTCCCCCCGACTTTTCTTCTCCAGGCTAAACAAGCCCAGCTCCCTGGGCCCTTGACCATATTGCTTCTCAGTAGCTTGTGTTTGGAAAGAGGCAGCTGAAGGCATGCCCCACTTCCATGGTAGTGCAGGGAGTGTGTTCTGGGGTCCTCAGACAAGGATTTATAGGCCTATGGGCAGGTTAAGGCAACTACAATGGGTGATCAAGGCACCAAACAAGAAGCAGAGGAAGGAATTCTCAAAACAGGGCACCCATTTGCATGACCTGCAGGTGGCTGGACGCTATGTAGCACCCAGGAATTGCACAGCTCATAACCTAGGAAGCGGGCTTCTGAGATCCCGTTGCCTTTAGTCACTAGCCTTCCCTTTTCTTCCCAGGGTAAGCACCTCCTCCCAGCCAAGCAAACAAAATTCTCCCCCACTCCCAATCCTGCCATCTCCCTGCTATGATCATGCAAAATTTACCCCTACTGGTCTCCCTAGTCTTCACCCTGGTGATCTTTGAAGCCGTCTGTATAGCTCATTTGGAACCACCGCCTGGTGATCAGGTCCCCAGCTGGGAGACGCTGACTTTACTCAGGCATTGCCCACTTCTACAGGCTCCTACCCATCACCCCAGAGCAACTCCCTGGGCTAAATATGGCTCTGGGTCTTTTGTGGTTGTGCCCTGCTCTTTTCCAAAAGCAAATGGAGCAGAGAGCTGTTGCTGGAGCACTGTAATGAGGATAAAGTTCCTCTTGTCACAGCTGGAATTAAAATCAAGGTCATTTTACCCCTTCAAATTCCTCCTTTTCATCTCAGTCCTTCCCCAAACAGGCATCTGTCTCTTCTTTAGTGACCCCAGCGCTTAGGACAACTGGGACAGGACATCCCTGCCTAGTGGCTGATTCCACCCAGTTGCAATATTTATGTATTTCTTGCTGTCTCTCGCTCTTTGGGACCCTGCAGCTTCCTGGTCACTGCATTTCATTTGTCTCAGGTTTTAGAATTTATTTCAGTGACTCCAGTCCTGATGTCTGAGACTGGCTGAAAATAGTAACTCAGTCTGATCTTATCTGCAGCTATTAGACTTCAATTATATCCTCCCGGGACTATCTGTTACTCCTAAGAAATTAGATCTTGGTTATTGTTTTCTTACCCTTCTCCCTGTCCTCATAAACCTTCCAGCTATGGGTTTTGCTTTGATGAAGCTTTTCAGGAGCCAGATTGGAATTCTATAAAGTGTAAGATAATCAGGCGCTTTCCTAAGTCCAGCCATGCCTGGATCCCAAAGGCCTCCGATAGCTTTGCTTCACAGTGCCCTGAGAAGAGGTAATGTTGTTATCAATTTACTGAGGGAGAAACTGAGGCACGGAGTAGTTACTAGTTTCATTTTAAGAACTATTTCCACTGGATTCTGTTGGAATAATGGATACAGAGCACATTAAGAACTCGGGGCATTGCAGACCACGGTTTGGCACGCGTGCCCATGGCTACAGACTAATCTGATGGTAGGCGCCAGGATTCCTGACTACAATTAATGGGTCAGTTCTTCCTTTATAATGAAAAAGTGACCAGCCTTGCAGGCTGCATTAATCAACGTTCAGCACCAACATCTTACTGCTCCAGCACTCAAGAGTAAATGTTACTTTGCACTTTCAGGAGAGAGGGGGTTCCAGGAGTAACTGCATCTCCCAGCACCTGGTTAAGGAGCTGGCTGACCTGACTCTTTAAATCTGAAGGTGTGGAGAGCAGGCTGTCCTCTCCAGTCACAGTGAATTGCCAGTAGCTCTTCTCCCTTTCGCCAGTGCCTCTTGCTAGGGCGCCCTTTTGCCATTCAGTCACGTCTCCTTGAGGGAATCTCTCCTCTCTGTCTCTCTACAGCCTTCCGCTGCCATGGTGAGCCATCCGTTGCTCTCTGCCACAGGGCAAGAAGCAGCAGCCGAGTGACCCACCACCCTGAAAAGCTTTGCAGAGCGATATGCTAGAAGGCAAGTCAGAGAAGAAAGGTAAAACCCCACCAAGCATCTTCCTAGCCAGGAGTCCCTATGAAATCAGGGATTAGGAATGGTAAAGAAAACCAGAATAGCTATAACTTTTCTAACTTCTTGTGCACAGCACCTCATATTTGGGAAAAATCCCTGTACGGCTGAAGATTCCTCTAACGTTCTTTGCAGCCAAACTCAGCAAGATTTGGTTTTAGGAAGGGACACGGTGTAGCATTCACAGAGCAGCCACTTGCTAGGGACTGTGAGAGACCAGCTGCAAATCAGGGCAGAGACAGCTGAGAAAATTGCGCACGCAAGTGTGCAGCGTGTAAACATCTAAGGAACTACAAAAGATACTGGAAATCTAAGTGTGGGTTAGCTCCTGGCCTCCTGGATCTTAGCAGAGCCATAGATTCAGGCCTGGAGCTCAGCGCGGCACATTTATAAGGGGTGGTTTTCCAGTGCGTGGAATGCTTGTTTTATTGAGGTCAAGGCATGGAAAGAAAGACAAATATATTAGACAAGATAAGATCAGAAAGATTAGACCCAAAACTCCAGTTCTTAGCACCTCAATTGCTGGTATGTTTGCAATCAAGATCTACTATCTCTGGCTTGAGTCCTTCCCTAAAGTAAATATATAAAGTAAATATTTGTAACTCTTGTGGCTAGGATCTGTTCTGGATAAATGTTTTTGCAGTGTCTTGTGCTATGATGCTTCAAAGCCAACTGGAGCCATTTGGCACTATCCCAAATCAATTGATCACTGGCAACAACAACAACCTTTTCCTTTATTTAAAAAACACAGCGTTATTAATTTTCCTGTCCCCTCTGTTGCTTATGCATGGTGCACTTTGCACCAGGGGCTCTTTGTGTGGAACTTCTCTACTTGTCCAACACTTTAGATTTCAATACTGCACACCAGCCTGCTGCCTGGAAAATAAACAGATGCTGTAACAGGACTCGCATTCCCTGGATCTTGGCTGCCAAGCAAAGCCGGGAATGACATGGACCACCAGAAGGTGGGGCTTGTGGCCTTAAATGGCTAGACGTTCTCTAGCCTGCCTGCCAACTTGCCAAAGCAGGCTGCTGTGCCAGGCAGAGGCGATTGCCTTGGCGTCTCCAGAAATCAGGGCCAGGGTGATCATCAAATAGCGGGCAGCAGGGGGCTGGTTGTGCGGGCTTGTGGCTTTTTGAGTTTTCATCAAAACATGAATCAGTGTCTACATTTTTCCACATTTTTTTCCATGTTTTCATTGAAACCAATAAAAAAAAGAAAGAGGGGAGGATGTGGAAAGTATGGCTGAAGTTTGGATTCCGTGCAATGTTTGTGACCTGGGTATAAAAGCATAAGGCTACGACAGCTCGACAACAGTGCAGGAACGAGGCCAGAGCTGTACCGCTCCGTACCCACTGACATAAATAAGTATTCCTGCACTGCAGCCTGCATGGACAGAAACCTGGCTGGTCTGAGTGGGACCCTAGGCAGTGACGGAACCACATTGGGACACTGGTGTGGGACCCCAGCATGGCTCCGCTTTGCCTGGCGTGCTCTAGAGTTCGCGTATCTAAGCAGTAGTAAAGCAAGCCAGGAGACAGGCCTGGTGCTCAGGGCTGCTCAGGATTTCCCTGGAAGTGCTGTGGCACTCGCAGGGGAATTGTTTTACTGAGGGGGTGCTGTGCAGAATTAATAAGGACTTTGGAATCTGACTCAGAACAAATATTTATTTCCCCTGCAATAACACGTAAGTATTGATAACTCATTCTTAACTCTGCTTTTTCAAAATTCTGTTTGCACTCCCTAAATTTCAGCATCAAATGCCAGGGTTTCCCTTAAGAAAACTAAGTCTGACAACTCCAATCAGTTATATTTTCAGCTGATGAAACCACAGAAAAACTTGATTGGGGGGTGGGGGGTGAAGCACAGGGACTGGGGGTTTTGGTTTGTTTTGGCTTGTTCTATAAAAAATGTCCACTTCACTGAAAAGCTATTTCTCTTCCACCTGCCAACCCTCCCCCAACAACAACAAAGTCCTTTGATGTAAAATTTTTGGCCAGTTTTACCACAAACATACATAGAGAAGAAAAAGTCATCCAAAGATTTTGGCAAATCATAGCTGCATTTTTTTCCATAACAGGCACAGTTAGTTATCTTTCCATAATCCCAAGTTATTGTAGTTCCCAAATGGTGTCTAAACTTTGCTATCATACTGACCAAAATGTGGGTCATCGTTTTTAGTTAATTTGCTTTCTCCGTTTTTGGGGGCTCTGTGGGCTTCTACAAAGGTTTGTCTTTAAAATCTGCATTATCAATCATTAATTACATGGAACGATATGTTGGCTCCTCAATAATTCCTTCAGAATTCCATTTCTGAAGTGGAAAACCTTTTTCCTTTTCTCCCTGATTATCATTTGAGTCTGTGTTAAACAGCAGATACTTATGAGAGAACATAGGTAGATTTGAATCATAAACAACTGTCTCTGAGCTCTGCTTAGGTTCCTGCTTTGATTCTTTTTTTCTCCAAGGACCAGACCCCGCTATGTGCTCTCAAAGGCACACAGTGACACCTAGTGACTGCATTGGACAGGGCAAGTAACCAGGAGAGTAACTGTGGAGAGTTGAAAATAGGTGCCTTGCTTCAGAGATCTGCTTCAATAACAAATTTGAAAGTTATTTTGAATTATTTATGGGAAAAAATAGAAGAAAAGTCTTATTTTAAATCTTTGTAGCAACGATGCAAAAAGAAGTGAGTTCATTATACGTATGTGAAAGATTTTCATTTGGATGAAAATGCATTTAAAAAAAAAAAGGAATACACATTTTAATTGTAGCAGGGCAAACAGATGGGTAATACCCACGTCCCTTTAAAATAGTTGGGCCTAATCCTCATCTGCAGCTGATTTGTTGCTTCCCAGCTGATTCTCTGAGGTCAGAAATAAGGTGAGGACCAGACGGTCTTTATAAAAGCAGCAAGAACAGCTCTGTGGGCTTTTTTTGGTGTTGGGTGTTTGGGCTGTGATAATGGACATCATCCTGTGGAAGTCACAGTGGGTAGGTGGCTTTTATTTGCAATCTTCCTGGAAAAAAGGTGAGGTAGGTGAGTTGAGAGGCTTGGTTTGGTTCTCAAGTAGATGGTCTTTGAACAGTGCTGCCCTAACAACAGTTGGGCTGTTGCAAAAGAGGGTGGGTTTGGATTTAGAGGAGAGGTAATGTATTGCTTGTCTATTCTGGAGTCCTGTGTTATGGAGGGGGAAAAAAAAAAGTTTTCACGCTTCTCTGAAAACATATCTTGAATATCTGGTGGTGTGCATTAACTGCAAACCTTCAGCTGGTGTGACCAGTTTAGCCTTATCTTGCTTGCTTCTCTTTTGCTGTGTAAGAACCTGCTTTGGGGTTAATAACCCCAGCACTTGATGAAAAGCCATCTGAAGGGCTAATCTTTCTAGACTTAAAGGCTGACAATTACTATCATAACTCATTGACAATCTGCTAAGAGTGTCCAGATATCCATGGCTTGGGGAAGTTACAGATAGAAACAAAACATCATAAAACAAGGGACAGTTAGATGGCTTGGTTCTGTTGTCACAAACAGGATGAAAATCTGTTGGATTTGTATGGTTCTGGCATGTTTCTTTTGAAAGGAGGAACTTATGATTAGCTTGTGTGTAACATCTGGAATGCTATCTTCAGCTTTCTCCTCAGTAAGAGGACGGCATTAACCTAACAGCGCCAATGACCAGTTTCTAGCTTCTGATCTGTTGCCAGCTTCCCATGCGATCTCGGACAAGTTGCTTCACCTCTGAGCTGACTTGTTTTCACTGTAAAACTGAAACACTGTGTGCCCTTGGACACTGGTCATCTCTGTATTTTTCTATAATCCATGAGTCCTATGTTTAGGCAACTTTCTTGGTTACTGGCAGAAATCTTTATATATTTATTCTTTGGTTGATGACCTGGGCAGCCTGTTTTGAATTGGCTCCCTTGATTTGCATGATTTGTCAGTCTTCTCCTCTTCATGTTCACTTCAGTAGCAATTTGATCATTTGTGTTGGAAATAAAACATCTAATGCCGTGTAGCAAAATCACTCATCTTAGACTCAAGGTCTTATACATGTGCCTTTATTTACTTTAGATTGCTTGGCCTTGGAATAATTTCTGAACTAGCTTTCTTTGGAATTAGATAGGTGAATTTGAAACAAGCTTTGAGCAAAGAAAACTTGCTGTATCCCAGAGACAATAATTTAAAGATATAGAGCGGCTAGGTCCTAAGTAGAGCAAATAATGCATAATTCATGGTGCCCCCCAGCAAACTTGGGTGTGGGGAGAAAAGGAACAAAACCAACAAATCTCATCCAATCCACTGAAGCATCTTTGTGCAATTGCTTAAGACTGAGCCAATCCTCTGTGCCTCTCGGTGGCATAATAAAATGAAAATAACCACACTTGTATCTTTTCTCACATAGAGCAAGCAATCACCTATACAGCAAAAATCTTTTATTAAAAATCACAGCACACAGATCCTTTGGCCAATAAAGGCATACATGAAAGGACATAAATACATATACAATGCGCTTACGCAATTACCAAGAGTTTTCATCATCAGATAGCTTCATGTTTCTAGCGGTTTATTTCCTATATAAATGCTGAGCAAAGAAACTGTGTGCCACACCCCACCCCCAAATGGTAAAGTTACATGGCTGCAAAAAATGTGCAATTTCATTCAATTGTTTAAAACCTACTCAGCACAGTACCCCACGTTAATTCTGTTTCATAAAGGCACGCTTACGTAGTATCCTTCAGCTTCAGCTAGGCTGTAAGTAACAGACTGATCTGTTTCCAAGTTTTACTAGATGTTACCTAAATAGTCTGTATTAGAAAGTAATAACTGGCATATGTTGGCATAAAGTAGTTCCAGTTCCAAGGCAAAAGCATATCTTACACAGGTACATGTAGCAACAGATTTGAGTCTTGCAAGCAGTGTGTTTTAATAAAATATATAGCAGTGTAGGTGTTGACAGTTTGTCAAGCACACAGCAATACCGAAAACGTATTTCAATTCTGATGCTGGAGCTGAACAGAAGCTAATAGAAATGCAACTCTTAATCACCTTCCCATGTTGCTGGGCTTTTAATCAAATCTGCAAAGCTAACACCTTGGCCCCCAAAACATTATCGTTAACAGATATGAAATACAAATTTAAATGCTCAAAAATGAGGCATTTCAACTACAGAGAATGTGACATTTGTCAAAAGTATGACACACAGAAGCTGTATTTGAGCAAACTTCACATGAACAAGGCTGGACATTCAGAAAAGAAAGTGTTCAGTTACAGGAATAGTAATTTCTAAGTTGGGTTTGTTTTTTTAAAATCTTGAACTGACTATATGAATTCTTGGAAGCTTGAGGGTTTTTTAAGTAGAACTGTTAGTTTATTTAGTATGGCAATTAATGTTTTAGCTATTTATTTTTACACACTAAAGTCATTAAGTCATGTTGCACTTAAAAAAATCACTGGAAGATAAAATCAACTTTCTAGTTGAGTTTATGCCATTGTCAGCTTTAAGTATTTCGGTATCAAGTCTTGGATATGATCACGGAGAGGACACATCATGAACAATTAATTTCTCTACTGTATCTATTAGCTCTGGTAGAATGCTAAATGCTTGATTTAAAAAACAATTAAAAAAAAATCTGTAAATAACAACAAAAAGCTCAATAGTGTTACAGATCAACTCAATGGTAGTCCTGAATGGATGCTAACATGAGCTTATAGACTTGACACAGTTGCCTAACTTACAGTGCATAACGCACTGGTATCTAGAAAAGCTAAGGTGATAATTTTTCCCCATACTAACAATAATATTAAAAATGCAAAGTATTTATGAAGGGAAAACTTGGAAACTGGCAGAAATGCTATTTTAAAAAAAAAAAAAAAAAGCCCAACACATCACTAACATATTGCCACTAAGAATGGCTACAAAAAAGAAGATAAAACTGTTCCTGGATAATTTTGTTTTCACTGAGGCCCACAACAAAACTTTCCACTCTAATATAGCTGCTATAAAGACCAAAAACTGCTTATTTCTCAGCAGCACTTAAACATCCTCCCAAATGCTGGACCCCTGAAGTCAGGCTCCTCCCCCTGACTTTCAAGAGAGACAAAGATTACATCATGGTTTTCAAGTATAAAAACATCATATACTAGACTTCTGAGATGATGTCAGGAGATATGGAACCTGGTCCTCAGAAGGTATGAAAGATAGCCTGTAATTACTACTTTTAAATATTCAATTCATATGTTGTTCAAAGTGTGCTTTATATTTTGCTTTAGAAAAAACAGGCTCAAAACCAAATTTTGGACTGAAACTTTAAGTTTTAAAACTTTCCTGACTCGCTCATGTAATACACGGATGTTTCTTGATTATTCAAAATAACATCAGTAGGTCTTTCACATGCAAATTCTTTCTAGTAAAATATTAAAAAAAAAAATCCTATATTAGTTAATATTTTTCTGGGTTTTTCCACACAATGTGCAGGATGCCTGCTCTCTCCCAAATGATTCAATTTGCTTTTAAAATACCAAGAAGTCTAAAAACTTCATCTTTTACTTTTGTGGAATTTCCCAGTTAACTGGGATTGAACTCTAAGTGCTATATTTGCAGTAAGGGGGCGTCTACTAAGAAAATTAAAACCCCATACCAAAGGACAAGAATCTGTCAAGCCTTCAGGTTAATTTGTTTTGCAACTAGAGCAAAACATGGGTAACCTTAAACAGAAAAGGGTATAACGAATCTGTGTCAGACCGAGATCCAGATATCAAGAATGTAAGAGCAGTCACCATTGTTTCTGAGCTTCATCTTGCAAGCGTGCAGGCAGTGCACCTAGGCAGGCAACGGGCTGTGCTGCTGTAGAGATCTGCTACGCTAGGTACTTCAGGGTGCACATGATATTCCTGACACTTGTGTAAGAAAATCTTGAAGAGAATTTCTTAACTATTAAATATTTGCATGCATAATGTCTTCCATGGGGTCAAATATCAGATGGAGATCGAGCATTCTCTGCCATTAATTTTGCCAGCAATGAAAAACACTTTTTTTTTTTTTGCAGGGTGGGGATGGGGGTTGTGGGCAGGGAGAGTCAAAGTCAACAACATAAAAAACTTCCATGAACGCAGTTATTGGTAGAAATGGGTAAACAGTACATTCTTACTAGTTTGAGAGACATGCAGCAGACTTTTGATCTGCAGTTCAGATCCCAGTACTTTAAATAATGGCTTGTACACCAATAAATTCAAGCACTGCTTGATATGTAAGTCTCATGGACGTTACAGTACCTCCTTAAAAAAATTTAAAGTCACATTTAACTATCTTATTTTTCCTATACATAATACATTTTCAATAATTATAAATAAATACTCACATTACAAGCATTTAATCACTTATATACACACAATACTAGTGAACCCCAAATGGCAAATAGATATTTTTTAAAATGCTAAAACCGATTTAAATTTCCTGTAATCTTGTTAAATTCTTGTTTTGGAATAGTATACCTTGCTGAAAAGCACATGTGCCTATTTGTCAATACATAAGCATGCATTAGAATGGACACATGCTAAAACAACTTTTTTTTTTTCCAGTATTTTAACTTAACTTTGTTTTAGAAAGAAATCAAAGATTTGTTCAATTTTTCAAAATAGAGAATCATCAGCCTCTGCAGAAGACTTTTCTTAATCCTCAATAATTTAATCAAAACAAGAGAAGAATAACAAAAAACCATACTTGATTCCTTTGGTATGAACTGCTAACTTGCTAATTTGAGAAGCAAAAATACAGATACTGGCACCTTTTTTTTTTTTCTTTGCAATTTGTCTCTTCCTGCAGGTGGGAACAGACGCTGACCTAGGGAGAGGAGGAAATGAAGTTGTATGAAAGTGCAGTGTGCAGCAAACACTAAAACTGATAATTAAGAATGCCCTTCAGGCATAAATGTAAAAACTCTGCTTATACTGAAAGATCTGTGGCTGACAAAGGTTACTGGAAGTGAGTAGCTCCATACTAGTACTAGAAAAAAAAGTATTTCTGTGTATTAGAGCACCTGCCATTCAAAAATGTTTGAATTACAGGCTTACCTAAAGGTTTGCAGATAAGTTAACATGGTGAAATTGTGTAAGTGATCTGTTCTACAGCCAAGAATGTCCTGTCTGCATTTACTGTTCAATACTGCATCTGATGCTGACAAACTCTGTCAGTACTAGAATTATTTGTAGTGTAGACAGGACTAAGCGACATAATCCCATTTACTGACATATCACTTGAGCAATTCACTTAGACCTCCTGTAAAATTATTTTTACTTCCACTACAGGGTGCTATTGGAGAGGAGGGAATCCACACAGTCTATATTTGGGCACCTAAATGTTACTGCTGGGGGATTAGTTTCCTTAGATTGCAACATAGCTCCTGAAAAGAGAGAGAAGGTTCTCCTCAAACAGGAATTTGGAGGGTGGGGGGACTTATTTCTCTTGACTACATACAGAGTTTACTTTCTTAGCTGAGGTACCCACGTTAGGGCCATCTTGTTTGAACTCCGAATAGCTTCCACTGATCCACTCCCGCTAATTTACACTTTACAGAACTAATCCAGAACAATATAAGTTTGAAGCCTACGGTCTGACCTTGTAGTAGTCAGTGAGATTACTTACTGTTGGGAGGGGAAATGTTTCAATGTGTTTGGAGGATAAGTTAACACCACCACCTATGCCTAACAACTGAAGGCTAGCTTTGTAGCATAACTATTTTCCCCCAAAATAAGATAATATATTCTGTATCTGCCAAATACCATAACTCATCCACCTTTCTAAACACAGAGTTACTCCGTAGCTGCCAGATAACTTATGTACATGATGTCCTTAAAAAACCAAAAAGCTTAGAGACAAGTTACACAGAAAGTCTAATAATTCCATTCTTGTAAATTGGAGCACTTGCCAAAGAACACTCTCTCCCTCCCCTAACACAAATATTCTAGGTAAAATTGTTCCCTTTACTTGACTGCTTGTGTCAATAACCAGCCACCTGTTCCCACTGGCAATAGCAACTGATTTGCAGCCCCATTAGAATCTTTAAACCTTGCCAAACTGACACTTGTTCCTTGCCAAGAAATAAACAGCAGATGCTAGTTTCACAGTCTTATACATAGCATAAAGGCCCATCATGATCTTTAGCAAATAAATCTTAGAACCCGTTAAAAATCTTCCAGCAACTTTTCATCCAAGTTACCTCCCCCAAATTTTCTGTACTCTCTGTATTTTGCAACCTATTATTTGCCTTTAGTCGTGTCATACGAGCCTTTCCATGCTTTTTGTCATCTATTTCCTTTTTGTTTAAACACCTCTACATCATGCCACATCAGTAGCTCTTAGGAGTGTCAGGGTTTCATTGATTGTGACATAATGAATTGTGCAAAATCTTTTGAGTAATTTTTAAGCCCTAGTTACTGGGATTCTCCCCAAGTAACAGTAACCAAGCTCAGAGAGTCCATCAACATTCTGCCTTTTCCTTTGTCAGACTTTCATGGGATGCCATCCTTCCTTTGGCAACACTGTGAAGGAGGCACTCCCCAATCATACATGTAGGAAAGCCTGAGCTTAACCTCCTCCTTACAGAGCTTTCCTTCTTTAGCCAGGGTCTGGTGCTTTTCCAGCATGTCCTCGATGCTTTGCTTATGAGTTACTATGTACTTATTGTTGCAACCTCGTGACTTATACTCAGTGTCAAAACGAGGGTCGTGCACTCTCTTCACGTCAATGGGAGCCAGCCACACCCCCAGGGAGACATCTTCGCTCTGCCACATGTTCAGGTAGTCTCTGCTAAGACGCAGATAGTGCACCAGATCTGCAGAAATCACGTAACCGCCACCCAGAGCGTATGGTAGATAGTAGTCACAGAGCACCCAGGCGCTCTCTTTCCATTTGCCGCCAGATTTCACTCGACCGCGGCCAGAAAAGAAGCCCCAGTAGAGGCGACGCGGCTCCTTGGCTCTCAGCTCTTCCACGAGCGCATCCAAGCGTACAAAGGTATCGTCATCAGCCTTCAGGGCAAACTGGAAGTCCAGGTGCAGATCCAGCCAGACGTACGTGGCCAGGACTTTAGCAGTCAGGTTCTCGTAGGAATCCCGCAGCTCTGGCAGGAGGAGGAGGTCTCTGTGCCGGCTCTGCTCTAGCTCCAGGCTACGAAGCTCCTCTGCCCCGAGCCCGCCTGTGCCGATCACAAAGCGGCTCCAGATGTCATCGTGAGGGGGGCGCCCGGCGGCCGAGAGCCATGTGCTGCGGATGATGCTCCGACGCTCGCTGTACTTGGGGCCGCTCGTAATGAGCACGGCCAGGAAGGCAGTCTCCTCAGGGGAGGGTGGCGGGGCTGCTGGGGGATGCGGCCCCCTGGCACCCCGTGGCGGCAGGACCGCAGGCTGGTTGTGCGGGAGCCCGCGCGGGGCTGGCAGAGGCCGGAGGCCCTCGGAGGTGCACTTGGCCAGGTAAAGCAGGACCACGGCGAAGAGCGACAGGCCGCCCAGGCCCAGGGCCGTCTTGTGGCGGCACAGCAGGCGCAGCAGCTTCATGACCGCGGGGCCTCGACGGGGCGAGCGGGCCCCGGCCGCAGCCCCCGCCCTTCCAGACCGTGAGGCCCCGCCCCCCCGAAGATTTAGGCGGGAACGGCAGAAGCCCCGCCCCCAGGGGTTGGAACGGCTTACGGCCGCCGAGAGGAGACAAGATGCCTGTGGGAGCCCTCACCGCGCTTCGCCGTTCCTCAAAGGTGGTTTCATGTCTCCTTCCTGCCTTTTCCCCTTCTCCTCGGGGAAGCGCCGGCTCAGGCCGGGAGGAGGAGCGGCTCCGTCCCTGCCTACCTGCTGGGCCTCTGGCGCGGACTCGGTGTGTGCGGCGGCAGCCGCTCCGCTCGCCGCCTGCTTTGTGGGGGAAGGGGCAGGAGGAGTGGCCGCGCCCTGCACCACCTGACCGCACACGACGGCGCCTTGCGGCGGCCATCTTGTAGCAGGGCATGCGAGGCTGAGGTGCTGCCATTTTGGTTCCGGGCGCGCCGCGTTGGCCGCTGCTTCCGGGAAGCCGCGGCCAGTGCCGTTTCAGCCCAGGGAGGGCCTGCGCCTCCGCTGGCTGCGCTTCTAGTCCCAAGGGAAGCTTTGGTGCACGGCGGTGCTGCCTCGTTGTGGCACAGGAGAGCACACATTATTGTGAAAGTGGTCGCGTTAGCTAGCTGGCTGTCGTTCTGGTTTCGTAAGGATCGCTAGCGGCGCGTTACGTACAGAAGGCGGTATTTTAAGGGCTCCCAGATGAACGATAAGGACAAAACTAGAGATGTACGTATAGCCAGGAAAAGGGACCTGACAGGGAATTAAAGAGGTTCCTTCACGCTTGGAGGAGGTCTGCTTTATTATTAATGGAGGTAGGGAAGAGCACGTGAGCACATACGTTCAAATTCTTAGCACCCGGAGTTTTGCTTTCCTTCTTTACCGGGTGACGGTAACCGCGAGGCCCTGGCAGCTCCGGCGTCTCCAGAAGGACCCGCTGTGAGGGAAGATGGCTGCCGCCAGCGGCACGGGGCGCTTTCCTGCCCTACTCCAAGATGGCCGCTCCCCGCCCCTCAGGCACGCACTGCGTCTTGACGAAGTTCCTACGCAGCGCAGGTCCGGCCCGCTCTCCTCCCTCTGCCCGTGCCTCTGGGGCGGGAGCGGGCCTGGGGTCCTCCGCGCCGGCTGACGTCCTTCCGTGAGGCGCCGCCGCGGCCCGCATAGGTACCGGGGAGCGGGGCGAGGGGCAGCGAGGCCGAGGCTGGCCTCCCCGCCGCCTGTCACGGTTCTCGGAGGCTGCGTCCCTCTCCTGCAGGGAAGGGGCACTGCGGCCGCCCCGGAGCTGTCGGTGAGTGCGTGTGGCCTTTCCTGGAGCGGGGTCGGGACCGCCACTGCCCTTCAAGTTGGGCAGGGCAGCCCCGGCCGGGCTCCCCGTCTCCGGTGGAGAGTTAGTCGCCTTCGCCGCTCGGTCTGTGGCTCCTGCCGCGGGCTGGGCGCGTACTCCCTGCCCAAGGCTCTGCTGTGCCCCGCGGGACTGTGGATTTTGTGCTCCTTGACGCTCTGTCTGTTGGGCTGTGGTTCTTTTCCCTGTGCCTGCGGTCTGCTAACTTTTATGTGGCAGCGATTTTCACGCACCAGCAAGCAGGTCATGACAGGTCCGCCCCGGGGTTGCTTTTCCTGCCGGCTGTTTCCTGTGTGTTTCCAGTTCTGCTTTAAGTGGTGGCATTTGTAATCGTATTTCCCTCAGTGATCTCTTTCCAAAAAGACCTTTACATCTTTCAGCCTTTCTAAAGAGGTGGTCTCTTGAGATCTCTGGTAAACTGTTGTGCTGTCGTGGCTGTTTCTGCAGCTTGCTGAGAAGTACAGTGCTAGCGCTAGGGAGATTGCCACAGCTGAGCTTGGGCTGCACATTCAGACAGTTAAGTGCTTTGTGCGCTGGGTTGACTTGGCAGTAAATGCTTGGGTTTCTGTGGTCAGGTCAGCTCATGCCATAACACCTGAAGACAGTTTTTGGAGCAGAACTTGGCCATTTAAAGGATATTCTCTTCAAAAGCTCTCTGAGAGAGGTTACAATCATACAGACTGAAAACTAACACAGGTTAATTTCTTCTCGTATATTTATTATTTAACAGGCTTTTTTATTCTTTCACAGCGAATACTTGTGTGTGTAGGTTCTTCTGAATTTTAGGAGACGTTTTATTCATGACATAATGTTCTAGAGTTTAATTTGCATGTGCTTTTTCCTTTTTGTTTTTAGATCATTTAATCCATTCACAGCAATTTAGTCGGCCAATGTTTTGAGTAAAAAGGAAAAAATGATGTCAAGACAGGCCTTTCTCTGCAGTTTGGGATCTCTGTATTTGTCCCTTCTGTTTGTATTTCTTCTAATGGATGTTTATGCAAGGCCTGCAAATAATTCAGCCCTCAAAGAAAAGCCAGCTGACAGTAAAGATGAGAATGAGATCTTGCCCCCAGATCACTTGAATGGGGTCAAAATGGAGATGGATGGACATCTTAACAAAGAATTTCATCAAGAAGTTTTTCTAGGAAAAGAGATGGAAGAGTTTGAGGAAGATTCAGAACCCAGAAAAAATAGGAAGAAGCTCATGGTCATCTTTTCAAAGTAAGTTACGTACATTGCCAAGAACAGTGCAGCCTCTTTCTCTGGTCTTCAGAGTAAAATTTGCAAATTTTTCTGTAATATTTAACAATTGCAATGATGAGGGGGAAAGCATCATACTGTAAGCACTGTGTTCATGTTATTAAGGTATTAACATACCTGTATAAACCATTCTCAGGAGTGAAAATGCATGTGTTGAGAGTCACAATCAGTACACAGGATTGGTGCTGTGGTCTGGTAAAATTTATGACTAAACATACTGTTTCTATGTGAAAAAAACTACATAGCCTCTCAAGGTATGAAAATTAATATTCATTTTTCCTGGTTTCCTGGCTCAATGAATAATCAATCACACTTGTATTTTAGATCAAGGAATTAGTAAGGAAGGGCTGGATGCCCATGCAATGAATTGGGAGGGTGGGAATTTGTTCTGGTTTTGTTCTAGCAGTAGTATGCTCTATTGCTTTGCTGTAAGTTTGGTTTCAATTGGCAATCTAAGTTTCTGATTTATTGCTTGGTCTTATATTCCATATGGATCTTGTTTTTCTTTCTATTTTGACTTCTGCAAATAACTGCAGAGGAAAAACACTGAAAAGACAATAGTAAAAGCAGAAGGGAAGAAAAGGGACAGACAAACAATGGGGTAAGATTGTCATAAACAAACTAACAGTTGCTTTCTGTTCATAAAACTTTCTCATAGATGCTAAGTGTCTAAAATTTGAGTGTTTCAAATGAAATATGTGAAGGTTAAAAATAATTATTCCTAACTGCACATACCAAGAATTCAGAAATTAACATGAGAGCTTTCTTCATTAAGTTAGCAGTGTTGTTAACAAAACGTTTAGCTCCTCAGAATTTAGAAAAAGAAAAGAGAATGAGAATGAAACATGAGAATAGAAAGATTAAATTTTTTATTGTCGCCTTTTTGAAAACTTCATCTACCTCTTTACTTTGTGTAAAAATGCTAACTTTACTTTTAGACATTAAAGCGTTTTTCCTTTTATAAAGCACTTCTTGTGCTAGATAAGGTTTGTGTCAGCTAATAAACTGTGAGATGTTTGGAGGTCAGTAAAGATAATGGAAATCAAAATCAGTGCATACTTTTAGACACTAGGTGGCACAATTGGCCTTATTTGCGTTTTTGCAATGGAGAATTAATTTTATTAGAACAGCTTAAATTACATTGGTGCTCTTAATGCTGATGATGGTGTGGGGAGGTGCATATACTTGAGATAAAACGAGAAGGCATAACAAATTTTTTTTTTTGCAAACTTTTCATTAACAGGGAAAAAATATCAATAATAACATTGGATTTTTTTTTTTCCTGGTGTTCTCCTGAGTAAAGGTAGCTAAAGCAAATAGGCAAACCTGAGTGCTGTTTTCATTTAGAGTAGAATCCTTTATTACTATGTCTGCTATTCAGACCACTCACTTCATTGGTAGGATATATACAAATATTAAGATTGTGCTTAGAAGGTTTCATTTTCTTTATTGCTATATGTTTATTGGAAACATTCAGCTGGTGGTTAGTAAATTGTTATTCACAAATTGCAAACTCCGTTCATTTCTGCCTGCTTGTTATGAAAGAGGTTGTTTTAGGAAGCTTAAAGCAATTGGATTCAGGATCAACTTCGCTTAGATACTTACATAAAATTACATTCCGTCAGATGATCAGATTAGAAATGTAGGAAAGCATTCTGAGGAATTTGGTTGCTTTCTAGACATACTCTTAAAGGCTGAGTGAAAAGAGAAATACTATGAACTTCTGTGAAAAGCTAGTAAGTCACAGGCTTCCAGATGCTTTGGAAATATTTTCTTTGAAGACATAAAGAAAACACACAATGTTTTTTTAATTAATGAAAGTTGAGCTTCTGCGGCGTGCCAGTATGATATAAAGTAGTCAGCTCAAAACATAAATTATTGTCTGATAGGATTACTGAAAATAAAGTTGAAACATGGAAGAACAGCTCCCCAAACCATGTTTTTCTAGGCAAGTGAGCTATATGTGACTGAAAGAACAAGTCGCATTTCATAATTCTGTATTTCAGTTTCTGAAGTCACTCTTCACTGGGAGGACAAGTCTTACTTGCCTACAGAAGTGGTTTTTTTTTACAAGTTAACCAGTACTTCCACTTTGCTCTATGAAACTAGGGCATGGTGCAGGAAATCCTGGGTGCATCTTTTTAGTCTTCATTTCCTGCCAAGGGTAAGTGTTCAGGTACCTTCAGGTCAAGAAAATCTGTGAGAGAGGCTTACTTGACATCATTCCTTCTTGTACTTGTAATTGCAAAAAAAACCATTTGCTGTAGTCTCCATTTAAATAGTTTAAATTAGCTTGGAATCTATAGATTTTCCTATACTTTTACTGTATGGTGTAGTTTAGCTTGTGTAGGTGGGTGTTGATGGGAGGGAAGGAGGAAGGATATTGAAAGCAATCCAGTGTATTTATGGTGACGCTGATTTCGCTAAATCAATGGCATTGAGTACTAGAATTCAGTTTGAGCCTTGCTTCTAAGGGTCAGTTATCTTGTAAATTAAATTACATGTACTGAACAAAACTGATAAATTCAAGTACAGAAGAATGTAATGTGTGTGGCTTTCTGTCAGGGTGTTTTTGTGGTGTTGGAGTTACCTCTGTGAGTTTGAAAGTTGAGTATCCTTCTAGCATTTGTGTTTTGCTGATATTTTCAGCTACTTAGCAGCAGCCCTAGTTGTGATTTAAAAATTAAAATCTTTGTGTTAGCTGAGTGCCTCATCTTGATGGTCATTCATCAGGTCACAGGCTTAAATTCACGTTCTGTTAACTACTACCATGTACAGTGGTTTTTTGGTTTGTTTTTTTCCCCTTGTTTAAAAGTCATGAACTTACCCTTTCCTAAAGCAGAACTTGTTCTGAATCCCACAATGCTTATAAGTGTAGCTCTCTTAGACTTTACAGCTGTGACTGTTTGTGTTCAGGCTGCACATAGGGAGTGGTTTTGGCAAGATCCATGCCCCCTTTCTTAATTTCACGTTTATCTCATAGCCTAACACAGTATTCATTTCTACTGGTATGCATTCTGTCTATGGCGGGAAGATGCTAGTAATAACAGCCAATGTTGGATAATAGCAGGTAGAATAAGGTAGAATAAAGAATGAGGAGAGGGGACATCTTATGCTTTCCTGTTTTGATATCTTTGGTTTAGATTACTGTTGTGGTTTAACCCCAGCTGGCAACTAAGCACCACATGGCTGCTTGCTGCCCCCTGAGGTGGGAAGGGGAGAGAATGGGAAGGGTGAAAAGTAAGAAAACCCGTGGGTTGAGATAAGAACAGTTTAATGATCGAAATAAAATAAAATCAAAATAATAATAAATTGTAGTGAAAAGGAAAACAACAAAAAGAGAGAGAAACAAAACCCAGGAAAAACAAGTGATGCAACTGCTCACCACCTGCCGACTGACGCCCAACCAGTTCCCGAGCAGCTATCGCTGCCCCCCAGCCAACTCCCCCCAGTTTCTATACTGAGCATGCCATCATATGGTATGGAGTAGCCCTTTGGCCAGTTTGGGTCAGCTGTCCTGGCTATGCTCCCTCCCAGCTTCTGGTGTACCTCTTTGCTGACAGAGCATGGGAAGCTGAAAAGTCCTTGACTTAGTATAAGCACTGCTTAGCAACAACTAAAACATAGTGTGTTGTCACATTATTCTCATGCTAAATCCGAGACACAGCACTATATGAGCTACTAGGAGGAAAATTAACTCTATCCCAGCCAGAACCAGGACAATTACAGATTTGTATTATTCAGTTAAAAAACTGTTTATGCTGTATGCCACTGGAAGGTTTTAAGTAGTGTGTGCACCCTGATTTGTGTTTTTCCTAACCTGTACATTTAAAATACATCTAATACATTTTGCATACCTCCTGCCATGTAAAGTGGAGCTTTGTTTTGGTTTCTGTTATTAAAAATTATTTTCTGGATCTGCTTTTCATTATTTGGATGAAACAGAAACCAACTCTAAAGTTATATGTGTTAGGTGCTCAAGGAAATTGTTATCTTTAGTCCTTTAGGTAAGAACACTGCCTTCCTGTTCCACCCGATACCTTGGGCAGCATCGCAGTGTTGGCATTTAGGAACCTGAAAACCTGAATCTGAAAACATGAGTAGCCAATGTTGATCATACTTTCAAATGTGGACCTTTTGAAAGGTGGCCACAAAAATCTGCTTTTTAGTGGCTTGCAGTTGAGAAACTGGGCTGAAATGTTTAAAACCTGTTCTGGGCTTGACGTCTATATTCAATGCAGCCCTTACTATATGCTTTTGTTAAGGAAAAATTTACAATTATCCTAGAAAGTATTATACTTGCTTGTTTCTTACTCAAAGGTAGTATTAACATTTAGGCTGTGAATAGATAATGAAATACAGTTTGCATAGTCAGTGAAGTGTTAACCTTGAACTTAGACATAATAAGGAGCTGTTATGTCTGATGCTGCCCATTACTGAAATGTATTAATACTAATGGTATTTATCACATTGCATCGGCTACTGTCTGGGCTGTGGTTTATCTATAATTTTCTTTAGAATGAGAAAGGTAAGCAATAAGGTAAGTTGCTTTCTGTAGTCTGTTTTTTAATTCAAATTTATGCTAACAGTAGTCCCTGCTTTTACAAAAACTTTCCTTGCTGTCAGTTCAGGAAGTAGTACAACATATACCTAAGTTTCTATAAATCTGAGATAGCACTCTCTAGCAGAAAACTATGCTTCTTGTAGAAAAAGAGCAATCAATTTTTTTTTTCTTTTTTTTTTTTGAGCTGGTATATTATGAAGTTTGAGAAATTGTCAAAGATTTCTATACACAGATTGCCAAGGAAGGTTTGAGCAAAGTTGTAATCTGGGATGATATTCTTACTTGGATTAATCTTGTTTTCTTGAACTTAAATTCTTTCTTGCCAGTACTTGTTCTTTGGCAATTTTTTTACTAACATCTTTTGAGTGTTCAGGCCTATCTACCTCAGAAAACTGCCCATCACTGTGTTATAAAATCAGTTTTCCATGACTTAGCAGTATTAGGTTGTTTGGCAACACATAATTATCTAAGCTTGTCATTATTAGTGGAAATGTTTTCAGTAGTCCATTCTGAATGAGATAGTTATCTAAGGAAGCACGGACAGTCTTTTGTTTTTATCACCTTAGATGGTAACCTCACAGCAGGACCATATCTTATATTTCATACATGTGTAAATATTCCTCCCAAAAGCAGAAGTGCTGTTTATGGACACTGAAAGGATTTCAGATCGCCTTGTACAGTGGGTGCCTGCTAGTTCATGAAAATCTGAGTCATTGGAGACTTCATGTGAACTGTGGTACCATAACAAAGGTGTACTTTCATGAGTGAGAAGAGCAATAAATGGGATGTTTGTTACCTTTCTCCCTAGTTACAATGTGATTTAGATGGAAAGTACAGCTTGGAAGTAGTAAGTTTGATAGCTTTGATCTAAGGAAACTAGAATGTTAAATGTTGAGGGGAAAATGCTTTGTTTTCCCTTCTCATTTTTGATAGTACCTATTACATATCAAAACCCACATTTGTTCACCTGGGGAGTGCAAGGTGGCGCAAGTGGAACATGACCATTTTGCTGGTTTTGCCATTGATACTGAAAAGTTGCTAATACTGAGCTTGTGCATATATATATGTGTGGAAAGATGTGATACAATATTTAAAACCACTAATACTGCATTTATTAATACAGCTAAGTGTTGTAAAAGATTAGGTGTTATTTGGCTTAAGCTTTTAACATTTAGTTGACATTTAAAGGCAAATCACATATTTAATAACTTGAGTTTCAGTGATAACACTTCAGTACTGTTAAGACAGCGATACAAACAGATAAAAAAGCCAGAGTCAAGCTGGGGGTTTTTGTTGTGTTTTTCTTTGTGTTTTTTTTTTTGTTTTGTTTTTGTTTTTGTTTTTTTTTAAATTAATTGAACGAGTGGTTTTGGTACGCTTTAAATAGAACCTTGCTTCCTAAGTGTTAGTGATATCTTTTCAGTTTCAAATATTGTTACATCTTTTTTGAATAAATACTTAATGATATGCTCAAAAAAACCTTAAAGTGGCATGTTATTGTTTTTGTATTTGTTCTTCGACTCTAGTTTTTATATTAACTTATTTTTAATGAAATACGCATTAATAGAATTGATGGTATGGCAGTGAATCTTAGTACAATAAAGCAGTATCAGTAGTACATTAAGGAGAACAATGGATCGTCAGATTGGATGTTTACTGATAATTTTAGTTAGGTAGAAAAAGTTTAGTTCAATAGCACTGAGTACAAGCATATCCTTTGACAAAGCAAAGTGAGCCTGATAACTCAGAAACAGGAGGACAAATGTATGTGCAGAACTTTTAAATGTGTTAAGAATTAAAAACTGTCAGCTGTTATGTGTTACCAGAGATCGAGGTATAATAGAGGAAACTTGGTTTGTTTGTTTTTTCCCCACTTACAAGTACTGCAGTCAAAGTATTAAATAGTTTGAAAGTCCTTGTACCAAGGTTATTCACATTATATTTTCATTGTTTTTAATGGTCACAACAGTTGTGATGTCATCTAGGCAGACACAGGGAGGCAGCTCATCAGTAAACTGCAGAGATTGTGGAAGATCAAGGTAAAAAGGACTTAGATAAATTGAGAGGGAGTTAGTGGTTTGAGAGAGTGTTAGAGAAGAAATTTTTCAAAGTAGTGAAAGTCTGCAGCAGCTGGCAGTGGACAGTCCTGAACCAACAGGAAATGAGCTGATGTGCCATGAATGATGTATTTGTGGTTTCCTCTGCTTTAAAAATTTACTCAAAAATATAATATTGAAATGAGTTAACTTACAGCAAAGTGAAGTATGGCTGAATGTTTTTCACTGAGTAGTAACCTAGATGTTGTAGTTACTTGAATTTAATTATGAAATAAATGGCTAACTTGCTACTTCTTTGCTCTGTAGTTCAAAGAATGTACAGCTTCTCAGGGAGGGTTATAAATATACTCTTTTCTGTAGCAACCTATGTTCGTTATTGTTGAATAAAGTAATGAATTTCAAATCTAAAGCCATACCACACCTCTCCCCCATCCCCAAATCTAAATCTTCTTTGCTATTCATCCATAGGGTGGATATAAATAATGATAAAAAGATAGGTGCGAAAGAGATGCAGCGCTGGATCATGGAAAAGACAGATGAACATTTCCAGGAAGCTGTGGAAGAGAATAAAATGCACTTCCGAGCTGTGGACCCTGATGGTGACGGTAAGATGAACGATTCCTCCATATCCTGATGATAAGTCAGTTGCTAGTAGCCAAATCTACTGGCTGCTCTTCAGAAGTGCTGTGACAAAATCCAAGTTCCTTTGGACTGCATGTAATCACAACAGTTTTGATCCATACAGAAGACAATAGAGCAAAGTAATGTGCTCCAGTCGGCATTGTAGTTCTGTGTTGACCACTATGTTATTTCACTTGCGGTCACAGGAAATTGTAACAAGTTAAGTGGCTCTGCCAGGGATGGGGTGAGGACAGTAACATAAATAGCTTATTTTCACAAGGCCTGTCTGGTCTAAAGAAACATAAAAGTGAATCAGGTGATAGTTTTCATATTGCCATTCATAAGCTTAGTGTGATGGTTGTAGTGCTGAACCAAAAGATTTTAGCACATACTGTTTTTAAGTAATGAGACCAAAAGTTCGTCATTTAAGCATACTATGTCATGTCTGAGATATGGCTCTTTCTTACAGGCCACGTGTCCTGGGATGAATACAAAATTAAATTTTTGGCAAGTAAGGGCTTTAATGAAAAAGAGATTGCAGAGAAGATCAGAAACAATGAAGAGTTGAAAATAGATGAAGAAAGTAAGTGCAGACCGTTGGTGTGTGTCGGTTTTTCTTTTACTTTCCTAAAACCTGAATGTTGAAACTGTTTGTAATGTAAGATTAATGTTTTAGTTGTTCTTATGCTTCTACACGAATGTAGCATGTGTAAGTCATAAGACAGAAATACTAGATTTCTTTCCAACTCAAATCTGCCTTCCTAACACTCTTGATGTAAATATTTAACACTGGAAAATCTTGGTTGCTTATTTGTTATTGCCTGTTTGAATAGTTTTCAGTTATTTATGTTTAACAGTCTGCTAAAATTTGTCAGGCCTGTGTTGTCTGTGGACCATTGTATTGTTAATGCGGGAACCAGGTCCCCTGTTGCTCCAAACAGAAGGGAGCTGCTATACATGATTCCTGTTCTAAAATTGAGAAAAGGTGTATGTGCTATCAGTGTTGTGTTTAAATAGGTACATGCTTAGGCACTGCAAAGCATAGTAGAAATTAATAGCAGAAGGTTGTGTAACAATTGTTTCATGTTTCATCTAAGTTCTGTATAGAGAGGGACTGATTCTTTAGGTTACTGAGATTGATAATTTCTTCCTTATTACTTTTGAAACTTCCATTTGAATCTGGGTTGGTATAAACATGACAACTCTTAATAGAGTAATCTCCCCTCTCCCCCCCCCCCTCGAAAAGGGTTTAAATTTACTGTTAAGTAAAGCACGAAGCCTTAGACTTTCCTTGCAGGAATTAGTCATTTAAAAGTGGGTTATGTTATATTTTCCATTTATCAAAAAGCAACTAAAATGCAAATAGGCCTTTGAATTTTATGGCAGGGAAAACACCTGTGCAGCATATTCTATGGCAGTGTGGTTAACTACAGTTTACAGGAATGCTCATCAGATAAAAGATTTGCTGAATAAGGGAAGTGTGTGCATAATCATTTTTCTACCTAGGTAACAAGCCTTGTTTGGGAAAATCAAATTAGTTATCTACTGCTTCCTGAGGATGATAAGCGAAACTTATTTTCATACTCTCGTGCAGTGTAAAAGTACTCTTTTTCGGTCTGTATAATAAAAAATAACTGAATGTGTGGATCTTAAGGCATGTTCCAAGTCTTGCGCAGAAGCACACTACAGTTTGGATGCCAGACCAAAACTAGGGACACAACTTTATTTAACTTATGCAGATAACGATAGTTTCAACTGATGACTGACAGTTGAGTTTCGTTTAAGACTGAGTAAGAAAGGCAGGCAAAGGGAGATTGAATTGTGACTTCTAACATTTGGGGTTGGCTACACTGGAAAAGCATAAGCAAGTGATTTGATTATTCTGTGTTTACTTGTGTCCTTGATATAACTAAAACTTGCCATTTACCAACTTGCCCTAAGATTCATATTAAAATTCTGAAGGATTTCTTTACTCTTCACAAAAAAAAACATTCACAGAAGACTTAACTCTTAATTGCAACTAGCAGTTCAAAAATGTAGATGCAACCGTTGGGGTTTTTTTTTCTTCTTGTAACTCAGCAACCAAAAGCATGCAGGAGCTATTTAAGACAGTTTATTGAATTAAAAAAAAAAGTTTATTATCTGAAGACTGTAGTCGTTCAGAGTGTTTTTAAAACTTGTGAAAAGCAAATGCTTCAAATTTGTGTTTGTTAGTGTATTTTGCAGATAGCAGGGTGTGCTACAGACAGTATTTTTTCCAGTGTGTCATTTAGAAAATGCCTACACCAGAAAAAGAATACTCTGTACAGGTATTTTTTTCCTGTTTGGTTATGTTCAGGACCACTAGCTACACATAATGTTCATGTTGTGTGTTGCAGGGTGGTTTTTTCTTCAAATCAGATGCATGGTTTTAGCGGAAACTCACGTACAAAATATGATTCTCAGTTGAGTTTGGGAAAAATTCACTTAAAAAGTGCTTGTCTGCATGGTGTAAGATGAAATGAAAGAAGTGGAAATGTAAAGTGATTTCGGTACTGATGTATCTGTTCGTACATGTGTACTTCAACTTGCATTTGCTCCTTGCAGCAAAAATATTTCCCTTTATTAAATTATAGTGATAACTAAAACATACGCAGGGTTTAGGTCTGAAGTCAGAATGCTTTCCGATATGGAAAAGACAAAGTAGCTGAAAGGAGTAATAAGTACTTGTATCCTTAAGGTACTGAAAGCTAAGTGCATTTCTTGGTGCTTAGCTTAGCATCTGTTCTTGATGTTTCCAAACTTTCTTTTGTAGAGCTACCCTCTTACATCTCTCATAGTTCCAACAGATCACATTTTTAGGCTGAAGTACTGGATCATGTATCTGAGTCTAAGGATATAAGTTCTCTCTGGGTAGGTGATTCTTTTAAATTCTGAGCCTTTGACAAGGTAGAGGAAGATGGGAGGAGCAGAGGCAGGGCAGAAGTCTCTTCATAGCTTTCCTAGTCCTCTGCTTTATGGCTTTGCTTATACTGCCTTTTCAGTTAGATGCTTTGTAAAGAACAGCTGTCCATTTAAATGTATTGTTGATTGCTGTAAAAACTAGGCTTTGATTTTTCTTTCTTATAATCTGTTTAATAAATTCTTAAGCTTAGTTCATATATATGGTTTTGTGGAGGGTGAGGGTGCTATCTGGAACTGCGGTGTGGCTGGAGAAAAAAACTCTGCACTTAAAATTGTGCGTAGTATGCGTAATTCGATCATCACTTTGTGGTAGATCACAGTATCATTTTGTTAACTCAGATCCTGTGAGCTTTAACATACCTAAAAAGAGTTCAAAACAGTAATACAACTGGTTCTGGTTTAGGTAATATTGTATTAAGAAATGCCAAATTGAAATAAGAAAAGCTGAGTGTTGTAACATTGGAGTAATAAAACATATCCCTTTGATCATGCTTGGAACCACTGTGTTGGCAAAGAATATTTTCTTACCTGTGGTAGATTTGACAAGTACTTTAAAGTAGAATAAATCTATGTAGTGCTATTAGTCAAAGCACCAGTACAATGGTGCTTTGCAGATCAGAAGCATCTTTCTAGATGTAATGATAGTTAAATTATTTGGTCTTAGAAGAAAACACAATAAATGTTAAAGGATTTGTTGTTCTGTGGTGTCCTGGTTTCAGCTGAGTTAGAGTTACTTTTCTTCCTAGTAGCTGGCATAGTGCTGTGTTTTGGATTTAGCATGAGAAGAATGCTGATAACACACTGATGTTTTAGTTGTTGCTAAGTAATGCTTAGACTAGTCAAGGACTTTCTTTTTCAGCTTCCCATGCTCTGCCAGGTGCACAAGAAGTTGGGAGGGGGCACGGCCCAAGATAGTTGATCCAAATCGACCAAAGGGCTATTCCATACCATATGACGTCATGCTCAGTATATAAACCGAGGGGAGTTAGCCGGGGGGCAGCGATCGCTGCTCGGGGACTGGCTGGGTGTCGGTCGGCGGGTGGTGAGCGGTTGCATCACTTGTTTTCTTTTCCCTGGGTTTTGTTTGTCTCTCTCGTTCTCCTTTTCATTACAATTATTATTATTATTATTATCATTATTATTATTACTATTATTATTATTTTATTTCAATTATTAAACTGTTCTTATCTCAACCCGTGGGTTTTCTTACTCTTGCCCTTCCGATTCTCTCCCCCATCCCACCGGGGAGGGGGAGGGTGAGCGAGCGGCTGCGTGGTGCTTAGTTGCCGAGTGAGGCTAAACCACGACATGTGGTTATTATTTGAGTAGGAAAAGTATTGGTTGACATCTTCCTGTCTTGTAGATATTAACTAGGTGTGTGATGTCACGTTTGCAATGCATGGAGATAGTGAATCTAAAGAATATTTTGCATTTGAAGAATGTTTTGGCTATTTCAATGCACAGGATTGGTTTGGAAGTAGAAAACAAAAATGATTAGTTCAGAAGAAAGGTACTACTGGTATTCAGGCAGGTGAAAGATTTCTTCAAAATATGAAAATAAGAAATGAAAACAACGAGTACTGAACAAAGTTGGATTATTCATACCTCCTACCAGAACCAGCTAACAATACTGGCAGGACAATACTTTTCTCTTAATATGTTGAAGTTTTGATACAGGTGTAGCTAAATCTTTATTTTCATCTCCTAATTTCAGTTCAGTTGTTTGGTTAAAGGATCTTTCCCAGTGTTTCAGCACAAACTACTAGATGAAACTAATTGTACTTTGTTTCCACTCAGTACCCACTTCCCCTGGGAGTTGAACTGTAAAATACCTGGTTCATAGGTCATCCTTGTTTAAACAATTGAGTAACAGGGGAAGGTATATTTTGAAAACTGTAAGTAGATTGAACATGATAGCTTAAATCTTCTTCTTAAATTTCTAGCACAGGAAGTTTTAGATAACCTGAAGGATCGGTGGTACCAAGCTGACAACCCACCTCCTGATCTGTTGTTGAATGAAGAAGAATTCTTGTCCTTTCTTCATCCAGAGCATAGTAGGGGAATGCTGAAGTTCATGGTGAAAGAAATCATCCGAGATTTGGGTATGCCATTTTAAAACACATTTCTTTGGAGTTGTTTACTTGTAAACCATTTTATTGGGTAGATGTTCTTAGGTCAGTCTGAAACTTTTGCACATCTTGTTCGCTCTGTTCTACACATCCTCTAAGGTGATGAATAAGAAAAACTGTTAGCACAAATGCTGGCATCTCTATGGAGCTGTCTGTGTATCTCTCAAGACTAAATTTAGTCTCTGGTTGTTAAAGAACAGCACAACATTATATGTTAGAAAGATATGCTGAGTACTTCATCCGAAGATCAGCTGACACTACTTCACACAAATGGTGCTGTATTGTGGGGTCACTGTAGCAATAGTAGAAAAGTTTTGACCAATAGTAAAATATTATAAAATATTGTTGTGAATGTTCCGTGAGGAGGGCATTAATTGCTTTGTATTTCCCCAGTTCAGCTACCATGTAAGGATTGTGACGTACAGTCGTGAAAGTGGAAATAAATGGTTGAGGTTTCTAAGAAATTTTTTTTTAAAATTCATAAGTATTGGCACACATGTTTTTTTTTATTCTATTGAGTCAATAGTGATGCATATTTAAAACTGGTAGAACACCTGGATTAAAAAAAAAAAAAAGAGAGAACTGTGACTTTGCTAGTTGTTAGCTTAATAAATATGAAGAGTTTCCAGTGATAATTGAGTGTGTGACACGCACAGACAGAACAACTCCAGTACACAGTCTTTTCTGAGGGTTAATTTACCTGAATGCTAATACAAGGGGACTGGATACAGCTGTAAGAAAATTTCTGTTGCAGTAGATTGTTGAAAAAATAAACAACAATTCGTAAAGAAACAGCCCAGCTTGCCATCTGGTGTGTCCTTCAGGACCAGTAAAATTCTTTTTGTTTAGTATATTGATGAGTGTATGCTTTTTAGCCTTCTAAATCATTGTGTGTGTACCATAATACAGAGAGTTTTTGGCTAACCAAAGATGTAAATGGTAACTATTTTTCTCTGCTAGGGTCAGGATTGTGGACTGCTGAAACCAGGCAGACTGTACCAGTGACATCTCTGAGATGAAGGAATTTCTCATTTTTAATGGGCATTGAGCAAATACTTTTCAGTTCCTGTGTGCTTCTGTTGTAGATCAAGACGGAGATAAGAAACTTACCCTTTCAGAGTTCATTTCATTACCTGTTGGTACTGTAGAGAACCAGCAAGCTCAAGATATTGATGATGACTGGGTAAAAGACAGAAGGAAGGAATTTGAGGAGGTCATTGATGCTAACCATGATGGTATTGTCACAATGGAAGAGCTGGAGGTAAGTGCTCCTCAAATAGTTAGTTCTAGTGTTTTTAAAAACCATAGTTGGTTTTTAAATACAGGGTTGAAACAGCTTTAGAGAATATGAAGTCTGAAAATATATAAATTAACAGTAGTGTGTGTGTGTGTCGACTTTACAAAGCTTTGGATTATAGTATTTTTCTATAGTGCTTGCAGATAGTGTCTTTATACTTTTTGTTAAAGAGGAGGGGGAGTGTTTACTAGCATAACTGTTATTCATAAGTATGCTTTTAGGGTTTTTTGTCACATAGACACTTGTATGGATATGGAGTGCATGAAAGCAAGTCACAGACTTCATTAAGTGCACTGGTTAATGGGACAATGAGTCATACTTTCAGTTGCAAAAGGAGTAGCTGGCAACCTATATATTCATTAAAAAAAAAAAAGCCCAAAAATAAAACAAACCAGAAAACCCCAACGACCAACAAACCCTGGGGCCTCAGTAGCCTAGAAAATAGCAGAGATCTCTTGTCTTTCAGAGTGTTTTTCTTTTTTAAAAAACCAAAAATATTATTTTCAAGTGTGGATTCTAGTTGGTGGCCTTTTTGGACTTTGGTTTGCAGAAGTAAGGCTTTCTTCTAGTAATTCTGCAGAAGAGTCTACCAAACAACATGAAATATTTTGTACCCTATAGTTGTGGCAGTTTTGTGGCCAATGGAAGAGGGTCATGGCTCATTTCTGGCTTTTTTTCCTTTCTGGATATAAGAATGTTCTTTGACTAGCAGAATTCAAACTGCAGCATGGGCAGTGTGGAAGGAGAACCTCTAAAATGTTTGTCTTCTCCCTGGGACAGGATGAATGTTAAAGTTCCTAACCTTCTCAGTATGCAAATATGTGGATATGAAAGATAGTGGTAGTATGGATGAACAGTTATATTGTGAGATAGACAATGTTAATAGCCTTTTTACTGAGATTTTTCTTTTAAAAATACCTGTTTTATCTGTGAAGTCTTTGTATATGTATACGCACGTAGACGCATGCACGTGTTTGTCACATCTGGGAAGAAATTGAAGATAATCTTGAGTCTTCTGTGTCATGAACTGAAGTGCACTGTTTGAAAACTTTTAATCTATTTCAGGCTAGATGAAGAAACAAAATGCTTTGTTTCTGAGATTTCTGACCTCTGTAATGTCTGCCTGGTTGTTTAAAATGGAACAAGAAAGTTCTAAATTGAACATATTCTGAAAAATTATCTCCAGAAACAAGAAAATTTAGGTTGTACAGATCAATAGTGTGCCACTTTTTAATTTTGAACTGATATTTCTTCACAGAAAACACCAGATTTGATAGTTTAGTTTGCAACCAAAATGTCAAAAATATTTTTATTGTAGACACTGGCATAAGCTGAGAAAATCTGGATTTCTGTTAGAACAGCCAAGGAAGCAGTGAATGGAAAAATAGCTAGGACATAGGATGTAAGCCTGTTAAAAAGATGTGCTAACACTTGTTTCCATGATTTATGTTCACTTTGCGGTGGCTTATGTTGGTCTCATAATTGCTGAAGCTTACACAGAGCTAAGGTTCATAATTCTGATGTGTGGAAATGTGTGCTTAGTAATTGAAAATTATTTTCTTACTTGTTTTAGGAGTATATGGATCCTATGAATGAATACAATGCCCTAAATGAAGCAAAGCAAATGATAGCAGTAGCAGATGAAAATCAAAACCATCACTTAGAGCTGGAGGAGATCCTGAAATACAGTGAATACTTCACGGGCAGCAAGCTTATGGACTATGCACGTAACGTCCATGAGGAGTTCTGATCCTGCTCACTTTTCCAGAGCTCTGAAGCACTTTCTTGCTTTCGAAAAAAAAAGAAAAAAAAAATCCAACCCCCAAACAGAGAGAAAGTTACTTTGCTGCTATCTGTGTTATATGCCTACAGTGTGTTGTCCTAGACTTAAAAAAACACTTGCGTCCATACATAAGGTCTGCAGCTCTGTTGCCTTTGGTATGAGGGGAAAAAAAAAGTCCATAAATAATGGGGCAGGTACTGGACTACATCAGTTTGCCCTCGTTTGTACAGTTAATCCAGCTGAAGTTTCAGCTGCTTTTGGCTCATCATATTTGGTGGAGGCTTCTTAAATATTTAACTCTTCTTGTTGCCCTCATAGCTGCTGACCCATGGTAATCACAAATAACGCTGAAAGGTGATGGCTTTTGTAAGGGGATTGTGGTTCAAATACATGTGTTCTGACCTCGTGAGAATATCCGTACATAGACTGATTGGCTAATCTTCCAGTATTTTTCTCAATGCATCTCAACCTACTTGCGTATTGTTGAGAATTTAGTACAAAAGTTCTCCCTCCGTCGCTGAACTATCTTTAGGAGCTGTGGGGAAGAACTTATTTTAAATGTTACAGAGAAACTCTTCTGTATCTACTTTAAAAAGAAAACTGGTTATACTGTGACAGGTTTTGTGTTTGCAACTGTACTGGGAATGTGAGAGACTTGAGATTGCTTCTGTCTTAAAAAATCAAATTTCATTCTAAAATGAAACAATGGGGAATGTTTCTTTGTGGACTTAAAAGATGTTGGACAGAGCAATGGGATTCACCTACGTGTATGATTACTACTTAACTAAAATTCGTTGTTAAAACTAGTGTAATTGCTTGCCTCTGTGCAAATGAATGATGCTGATTAACTCATGAATGATGAAGCTGGGGGAAATACAGGCTTTGCTTTTGAACTGCTTTTGCTAAAGCAATGTACAGTCAGCACTTGGGAAGCTTTTTAATCAGTCTGGTTTTGGGTAATCTCTGAAAGCATCTTGCAACACAAGGGTCATATCCACTACTGTCTAAAATAGAAAATTTATTTTTACTCTGGTTCTGTCTTTACTGTAAAAACCCCTCTTTCTGAAGGGTTGCCTGAAAATCCAAGTGAGATGTTATATTTGATTAAATTTATTCTCTTAATATAATGTAAATATAAGTATTGCTGTGTGTTTCTGTTTCAGTATTCCCT
>VYZW01011881.1:0-10312 GCA_013401315.1 Balaeniceps rex
TGTGTGTGTGTGTGTGTGTGTGCACGCATCTGAGGGTGTGCGGGGGCCCGTGGGCGTCTGTCTTGGTGTGACACACTGAACTCCTCCTCATCTCCCCCTCTGCAAGTCCTGCCAGGGGAAGCATGCTAATGATGACCTTGCTGAGTAAATAGTTGTGGAATGAATAAGTGTTTTTCCTGCAATCCGAAAGGCGGAAGGTGCGATTACTCATCCATCTGTCCAACTGTCTCCAGCACCTTTCAAGTGCTTCTCGCGTCGAGTCTGGGGGCGTGCGCGAGGGGGTGGGAAGCGAGGGGAGGCTGCCAAGATCTGGGTTGCCACAGACACCGGCCTCGCTTTTCCTCCAATGAACGCCGCGCTGAGAGTGCGAGAGGAGGCAGGGCACCACCCACATGTTGAGCTGTGTGGGGTATAAGTAGATGGAAGAGCCTGGACTAGTGGCAGTTCAGACAGGGAAGAGAAGCAGCTCTTTGCATCTCTAGTGAAAGCGCTTTTGACTCGCCAAGTTTACCAGCGGAGAAATCACTGGGATTTTTGCAGCAGCTTCCAGCTTCTGTGTGCATCTCTGTGTGTTTTTCTCCAGCGGGGACTCTCTGCCGTTCAAGATTCTCAGCTCCGGACGAGCAGGTAGCGGGCACGTGTGTGGGGCTGGACATCTTAGCCAACTCCTCTCCTTGTTCCTGGAGGATCCTGGCTCTCTCTGGGACACCCTGAGCACGTGAGACCGACGTTTCCAGCTGGGCACCGGGAGAAATTTGCCTACAACTCTCTCTGGAACCCACGGGGACCGAACAGCTCGCTCTGCGGTGATATCTGATTTGGTTGTGTTTGTGTCAAAAAGTCCTTTGAGGGGGGTTTAGAAGTCTCTGTGTGTCTTTTGGGAAGTGTTGTGGTGGGGTTTTTGAGAGCCAGCTCTAGCGCCAGGGCTTACAACCCAGTTCTTTTTGCGTTTGACACTTGCACGGTCAGAACCATGCAGCTGGATAATGTCACCAATGCGGGCATCCACTCCTTCCAGGGGCACCGTGGAGTTGCCAACAAGCCCAATGTGATCCTGCAGATAGGGAAATGCAGAGCAGAAATGTTGGAGCATGTCAGGAGGACCCACCGGCACCTCCTGTCTGAGGTCTCCAAGCAGGTGGAGCGCGAGCTGAAAGGCTTGCAGAAATCAGTGGGGAAGTTAGAGAATAACTTAGAGGACCATGTCCCAACTGATAACCAAAGATGGAAGAAGTCCATCAAGGCCTGCCTGGCCAGGTGCCAGGAAACCATTGCCCATCTGGAGAGGTGGGTCAAGAGAGAGATGAATGTTTGGAAGGAGGTCTTTTTCCGTCTGGAGAAGTGGGCGGACCGTCTGGAGTCCATGGGAGGCAAATATTGTCCTGGGGAACATGGCAAGCAGACTGTGTCCGTTGGGGTGGGAGGCCCAGAGATAAGGCCAAGTGAGGGGGAAATTTATGACTATGCCCTTGATATGAGCCAAATGTATGCGCTGACCCCTCCTCCTGGGGAGGTGCCCAGCATCCCCCAGGCCCATGATTCCTACCAGTGGGTCTCTGGGTCGGAGGATGCTCCAGCCTCCCCAGTGGAGACCCAGGTCTTTGAGGATCCCCGGGAGTTCTTGAGCCACTTGGAGGAATACTTAAAGCAGGTGGGTGGAACAGAGGAGTACTGGCTGTCTCAGATCCAAAACCACATGAACGGCCCAGCTAAAAAGTGGTGGGAATACAAGCAGGACTCTGTTAAGAACTGGGTCGAGTTCAAGAAGGAGTTCCTGCAGTACAGCGAGGGGACTCTTACTAGGGATGCTATCAAAAGGGAGCTGGATTTGCCCCAGAAAGAGGGGGAGCCCCTGGACCAGTTCCTTTGGCGCAAGAGGGACTTGTACCAGACCCTCTATGTTGATGCGGATGAGGAGGAAATTATCCAGTATGTGGTAGGCACCCTCCAGCCCAAACTGAAGCGCTTCTTGAGTTACCCCTTGCCCAAGACCTTAGAGCAGCTGATCCAGAGAGGGAAGGAAGTCCAAGGCAACATGGACCACTCTGAGGAGCCCAGCCCACAGAGGACCCCTGAGATTCAGTCAGGAGATTCTGTGGAGAGTGTGCCTCCCTCAACCACTGCCAGTCCCGTGCCAAGCAATGGGACTCAACCTGAGCCCCCCAGCCCACCAGCTACTGTCATATGAGCTAGTCCAAGAGAGGCAGCAGTCTGGGTTATATGAAAGGGAGAAGGGGGCGTATTTAGGAAGCTTCTCCTTGGAGAGAGGTTCTGGCTGAGACGAGACATGAGGTGTGCTCAGTCCAACAGCCCATAGCAGAGTAATTAACTTTGCTTGTGGGGGGAGGGAGGCAATGGGGGAGAGGCACCTTAGAATGTGGTTGCCCACCTCACCTGAGCCATGCAATACAGTGGTGCTGGAGATACTGCTTGCACCACTGTGGGGAACGGACAATTTTATGAGATCCCTGACAAGAAACTAGAGACAATTCCCAACTTCAGAGACAGCCGCTTAGCACTGGCGGCTTTCAAGGACTTCATATGAGTGCAGCAAATGGCTGAGGGTTCCTACCCATCTGGATCTCTCCTTTTCCTTCTCTCCTCCCTCTTCTGAAGAGGTGTCCCTGTCCTGAGGAGACATCTTTCTTTTGACCCTTGCCTATTTCTGATTTATCACTGGGCTTCTGTGCACTTGGCAATCTCCTGTCCTTACTTGCTCCAAAGGAATAGATAATTTTTTTTGATTCGTTTTTTTTTAGAAGAAATCCTGTGACTTCAGGAAATGAAAACTTTAAGAATCTGGATTATTTTTAGTGTTTTTCATTTCACTGCACCTAATACCTGCTTTAATGTTTTTCCTCTCAAGAGGCTCTTACTGGTTTACTTCTTGTCTTAGTTTCTGCTCGTTCCAATCAAGGCCACTGCAGTGCAGAGGCAAATTTCACCCTTTCTCTGCACATTATACTGTGCATTCAGCAGGAAACAGAGTTTCAAATTAAATTCTGAGCTCATTTATTGAAGGGGCAGTCTGCTTCCTTTCAGAGAAGACAAGCTGTCAAGGTGGGGAGAGGAGGCACCAGAGCTGTTTTGGGGGGGGGGGTAAGGGAAATAAATCCTTATAATTTGAATGAAACAAACAAACACATCCTAAATCCAGAGCAAAATATCCCCAGAGCAGCAAATCGAGTCCATGCTGATGTGTGGAGACAACACGAGCTTTTGCCATGTAAAAGCAAAAAGAAGTGAAGAGAGGAGCTGTGTGTCCCAGCGCAGTTTCAGCCTGTGCATCACAGCAAAGAGTTCCTACTCACACAGACAGACTCAAAATGCTCTTGGAAAGCCTGGCACCCCTGTCCTGGCACACCTGAGGACAGAGAGTTGTCTATTCACAAAGAACTTTCTACAACATCTCCTTGCCATGGATGGAGACAGACTTGGACTCTGTGACATTTTCCATGTTGAGACAGTAATGCTCAGCGTTCACCTTGCTTTTGCTAACACCTGATGATAGGACTTTGAGATGAAACTGCTGTAAGACATATTCAGGAATTTTGGCTCTTAAAGATTCTTGAGGCTGGACACATCTTGAGCATCATCTGCATTCACCACCAGACCAAATAAACAACACCTCCGCAAGAGATGCAGCAGGGCTGCAGCAACAGGAGTGCCCCTGGGATGCTCCTGGCACTACTGCAGCAGTGACATGTGGCACCGGTGGCTCGGAAGGCCTTTGGCATACCTCCTTCCAAGAGGCTGAAGGTAAGGCAACTCTCTGACATTCTCTTCTCCGCACTCCTCAGACCTAAATTAGCCATAGCCTGTCCGGTAGGAACCTTGCACTGGGATAAAAAAAAATCTGAAACGGGACATGAAGCATTGTAAGTGACAGATTAGGGTTGGGAGAAAGGGGAAGGGAGAGTCAGTCAAAAGGAAATAAGGGACAGTGAGTGGGAGAAGTCTCCAGACAAGACAGTATCGTGCACTTTCTGATTATTATGGGGAGGAAATGGGAAGCTTCTTCATTGGCCCAGCCCAAGGACCTGCCCCATGAAGCTCTGGGCTTGAGTCCCTAGCTGTGACAGGGACATCACAGGTCCATGCACAGCCCAAAGGAGATGCATGTCTGCTCTGCACCCTTGTTAGAAGTGGGTCGGTCTCAGGAAAGGCAGGGGATCTCCTCTCACTTGTTCAGAGTGAGTTAGTTCAGCATGGCTGTGTCTGCAGAGAGAAGGGAACATTTCTTACTAATGACCTGGGATGAGTGGTGGGGGAGTGGGTGTCATTGCTGAGGATGAGCTGGCCGTGCATTACAAGCATTATCTTCTCTTGGTTACAGTGACTCACTCAGATCCTCCTCTGAGAAGGAATCACTTCACAGTGCTCAAAATTCAGAAGGAAAGCCAAAGGGAAAAAGCTTCAAAACCAAGGATTCAACATCAGACCTGCTATCAGGATCCCCAGCCACCGACTGCCGGATCCACTGTCTGAAGGAAAGACTGGCACAGGTAATTACCTCTCATCTTACCCTTTGTGGACCTTTCTTAGCCTCCCCAGTGCCCTGACCCTGAATAGCCCAGGTGCGAATATCTGTGCTGGTCTTGGGACCTCAGCCCCAATGGTTGCAAGAGGCTGGCACCTCTGACGCCCAGATAGGTGGGATTTCAGCTTCTTGATGTAGGAACCAAAGCACCAGCCCTGATGATTAATGCTCATTGTGTGGGGACAGTGTGCATCATGAACAGCTTTCTGCTGGACCATTGGCAAATGCTTAGACACCAATACCTAGTGGGACCTCCAGGCTGCAGACACCTAGTGGGCACAGCTGAATATAACCCCATCTCCTAAGAAATCCCCTGTACTCTCCACTTTGGATATCTAACCCGAGCTGCTGCATTCTTCTTCTTTTACAGACATCCCTGCTGCTGTTGCTGAGTTTCCTTCTCTGTGTCCAAGAGTCCTGCTTTCCCAGGGGAGAAGCGAGTGCTGAGGGCAAATCATGCACCAAAGAGCCTCCCACACAGTACGATGCCATGTTCAAGGCGCTGAGAGCCAGAGTGAAAGGTGAAAACCACTTTCAACAGGACGAAGAAAAGACTGAGCTGGTCCAGGTAGTCCAAGCACAGAAGAAAGTGTTGAGAATGAAAAGAAAAAACAAGAGGCAGAAAAGAAAAACCAAGAGGCAGAACAGAATAACCAAGTCTGGGCTTTGGGGACAGCAAGGATGCTGGGCTTGTATTGACTGTCTGTTGAGATGATACCATACCTCTGCAATTTGGGGCCACTGGGACTCACCTACAGAAATCTTCACTAGATTAACAGTTAAAAAAAAACTTTCCTGATTCACTTTGCCAAATGACTGACCCTACCTAGGCTACGAACCCTCCATGCTGTTAATGCTGTAACTCATTTTTCCTGAGTTGAGGGTCGCTTCATTTCATGCGGGTATCAGTTTTCAAACCTCAAAGGGCTCTGGAGGTTCGGAGAAGCATCCTGCAGTCCAGGTGCTTGTCTGAACTGCTTGAGCCTGCACAACTGGGCCAGCTGTCTTGCCAGAAGGGAGACTCTTGTGAGACAGCAGGCGCTTCTTGGATCTGCATGGGCCAGAGTTACTGCAAGAACTGGGGTTCTTGTGCTGACTTTGGCTTGACTGTTTCCATCCAGACCCAGGGAGTGCAAAAGTTGCACAAAAGACAAGAGCTCAAGTGAGTTGAACAAGACAGTTTTGGTTCACATCTCAGCTGAAGAGGTCCAGTTGGTTCCTCTCTCTTCCAGAGCCAACTGTCCTGCGTGTGTGCATGTCAGCGCGGGTGTATGCGTGTTGAGCAATCAGATCCACCTAACTAAATTCTGTGGTGTTTTGTTGCATTTGAACTAAGCCAATGGAACCTAACGTGCATTCCAACAGTGCTCAGCAAAAAATGTCCAGGACTGGAAAATTATGTAAAACCATGTAAAGGCAGACTTCCTAGGCATCATCCCAAGGTCAAAATGATGTTTGATTTTGAGGTGCTAATTTCCACAGTCCCTTTCAAGGGACCTGACTGTCTCAATACACATTTTATTTTTCCACAGACTTTCCTGCCTTTTTAATGAATTAACCAGTCTGTGCTACTTGATCATTTGGTCCTGAGGTTTATACATTTTCAGCTGACTTTTTGGAGTGTGCAGAACTGAATCTCCTGGACTGATTTTATTTCAATTATTGCTCCCAGAAGATTGGAGCTTTACTTGTAGCACCCTGGTTTATATTACCAGCCTTTCCAGGAAGGACTGGTTGTTTATTTTCCTGGGGCAGAGTCACGTGAATGAAGAAGTGTGTATGTGTTGTGCCTGTGAAACTTTAACGAATTTCAACCACTGGATTTTTTTTTTTTCCTTAGGCAATTTTACATTTGACTCTGACAAAACTACTTTAGAGTTTTTATTTTTACTAGAGATATTATTAATTCAAACAACCTTGTACAAAAGGCAAACATGTTGAATCACTACAGGTTATAGGGGTTGAAGCCAAAAGATCTTTGTAAGCCAACATCACTTGCCCTAGATCTGACTGTATCAGGCAGTTTATTCATCACGTGTCATGTTGGAGTTACAAGATCACACCGAGCCACTAGAACCTGTCAATAGAATAGTGCTACACTCTATTTGCTATTGTAGCAAAGCCTTTTGTAGATTTATACAATAAAACTTTGAAATATCTGCTTCAATTGCTTTGTGCCTTGCTTTCTGGTCTTTCTTCCTTGGTTCATGGGAGACTCAAGTGTCCATTGCCCTCTGAAGGTTTGGTCTTGCCAGCCATTTGGGCTTGACTCATGCTCAGGAAAAGCAGAAGATTGACATAAAAATTAAATGTACTGGGCCTTTGGAGAAGAGGGGTTGGATATAGAAAATATGGAGGTGTTTTAAGGGGGTTGTTTAGCATAGCATCTCAGATTGAGCCAAATGTAGACCATGAGGCTGGGAGAAACGGTTCCTTGTGAGACTGTGGATTGTGCAGGGCTCTTGTTGGGTACAGCTAAGAGAAAGGCTTTTGGAACTGAGGGCAATCACATTCCCACCCATGCTTGAGAGGTAATATGCATGGAAGAGCTGAGGCAAGTCAGGGCAAGGTAAAGAAATCACTAAGCTTGAATCAGCTCTACTTGATATCCAAAGAGACTTCAGCGGCCAGAAGAGTCTGTGCTCAGCAGCACAGAGAGCCAGGAGTTACTACTGGGCTGGTGCTTTGCTACCTAAAGCATTCTTCTACAGCAGGGTTATTTTCCATTCCTTGGGTTCATTACCTGTAAAATACCTCTGGGTCATTTGGACTGGAGGAAGGGAACATAGCAGGGAATGTAGCTCAAGGTATTTTAAATTGAAATGGGTATTTTTGTGATAGGCTGGGCTCAAAGATCTGACCTCAAAGACCTTCAGTCCATGGGGATAGAAGGCTCTGCTCTGCCTCTGCAAAGCCCTCCTCTTCTGAAAATGTTTTGAGCTCCCATTCCCTACTCTGTCCCTAGTCTCTCCCCAATGAGGTGAGTGTTAGGACTAACAGTCCGGGCTGTGATGCAACTGCTAACGTGCACTTTGGTAGGTCAGCTGGAGAAACAAACGGACTCATTCCTTTCACAACAGGCACTAAATGTGCATTGTCAAATGCACCTCCCAAATATCCCTTTTGAGCTCAGGTTGGAAAGGCAGAACATGGTCTGATGGCCAAACGTGCCTAAAGGACAGTTGCTAACCCTTGTGTCTTCAGCTCTTTACAGCTCATTCAACCACACTCTTATTAAGAGTGAGAAAGAAACCTTGAAGATGCAATTTGGGTCCACAGGTGAACTTTGCTTTTGTGCCCTCAACTACTGTCATCAGTAAAGAGGTGAAAAACAAGCATTGAGGGGACAGACCAACAACAGGGGTGCAGCTAGTGTCATCCCATCCTGGGACGGTATAGGAGAAACAGGGTAGGAGAGCAGGGTTAGACTTTGCATGGTCTATGGACATGGCCAAAGGGCTGGGTCTCCTGCAAGGACCAACCCAGTGCCTTGCAAGAAAAAGCAAGAGCTGCTCAGCTGGAGGTGCTGAGCTCTTCCAGCAGAGGGGGGCAAAACTCCACTGTACGCTGTGGGAATTATAATTTAAAAAAATGCTATAAAGAGAAAAATCTGTCCTCATCATCATCCATCCCCACACGACCCACTCCCACAGCTTCAGCAACACAAGATCAGTGGTTGCTTCAGTGGAGGAGATCTGAGGGCAAGGAGAGAAGGGGCGATGAGAGGTCAGTGTGAAGAGGTGAGGAGGACTGGTGGCCAAGCTACAGTGGAGGAAGATGGACAGGATGGGGATGCCCTGCTGAGGGAAGTGGGAAAGGTAGATGAGGCTGGGAAACACCTGACTGTGCCGGATAAACTCAGAAGGTTTCCAATTTTCCAGAGCTTTCCAGATTTGAATCTAATAATTGTTATTTACTTTCTTTCTAACAGTTCCAGATGAAAATCCCTAGACAGTCACTGGGCCTACACCTTCATTTAATGAAGAAATGCCTTATTACTGCTCCTGGCTCTATCAGTAGGGAGTCACCTGGGATAGATATAGCCCAGCGATGGTTTAACTGCCTCAAACTAGTTGTAGTCCAATCCAAAATCAAAATGGGAACCATCCTTGTGTTTTCTGGAGCATCATCTAAAATGCAGAGATATTCACAAGCAACCTTCCACTGGTGGAGAAGGCAAGTGGGGTCAAGCACTTATAGAATTGAGAAAAAGATCATTAATTCACACTTACTTGATAATATTTTTTTCCTTCCCTCTTTATTGTGGTTATACTGATGAGCTCCTTAATTTGCTTATTCAGGACAACTTAAAGAAAGTGTTAAGATGGACCTTCATGGAGTACTGCATTGATATATGAAAAATTTATTATCTTTTTTTTTTCTTTTTCCCTCCTTCTATTTCCTTTTTTAATCAAAGTGATTGCACCGGTCAGTCATTAAATCATACTTATTGACTTTTCAGGCAGGCATGTGTTTGTGCACAGCCTAACTGCTCCCCTGGAGCCACTTTTACCACCAAAGCAATGTGCAATTAGGGAGGCTGTGAAACTTTCATTATTGACAAAATCGGCTACAATGGCTCCACTTATCACGTCCATATGATGCTCCGGTGAGCTCTGGGTGCTCACTCTGATCATGGAGCAGGGTGTTATCTTAGGCCTATTCCCACAGATACTAATTCGTACTAAGTACAAATTGCAAGCAGGTGACATGCTTTTTACAGCTAATATCTAATCATTAAAAATTGAAAGGAGGATTGCTATGTGCAAAATTGGGCTCAATTCAGCAAATAGTTTTAGGTGAAAAAAATGTAGGTGATAGTTATCGAAGGGGCAGCCATTTTCATTACTTTTTAGGTTACTTTTAGGACTTCTTAGGACCACATTTCTGAAATTTAAAGTGATCATGCAGTATCAGTGTGTTTTTCAGTCTTTCCCCCTTGCAAGTTCATTAACTTTCAACCTGTTGATTTGTATCATGCAAGAACAGAGACTACCAAAGTCACTAAAAGCCTACATGTTTCTGATATGGAGTTGATGAATAGAGGACAGTAGTTCCATTGCTCCCACATAGGTACAGATTGAATGTGCTCAGCCAATATTAGATAGAAGACTTGAAACACAAGCCATAAGTCCCTAGAAAATCAGATTTCATTTAGTCCTGAAGCTTACAGACCCACTTGGTGGCATAAAGTATTTCTTTTTTTCTAAAGGAATAGAATCTTGACATTTTCAACATGAACCTTTTTGACTTTTTGTTTTTAAAAAGCATCACTTAAAAACTGGCTTTAACTTGAAAAACCACAAAAGAAAGAAGTAAAAAAAAAAAAAAAAGAAGTGAAAGTTTAAAAAACTCGAAAAAGAAATGGTATGTACTGTTTTGGGACTCAGAGGCATGTGCTAAGTTGGTGCAAGAAGTAATGTCTCTTTTCATCTTTGATTTAATCCATTGAGATATTAAGAGAGTTTCTCTTCTGATTTGATCTTGCCCCATTTTGACCTCTCCTGATTTGACTATTCAACTAAAAAAACTCTATTGTTTCCCTTGTTGCAAAAAATACACCCTCTGTGCTACTACGCTGCACACTTCAGTGATGCAGAATTTTCTGGGTGTCACTGGAAAGGTGTGAATCTCTTCCTTACCCAAAATGAAGTTATTTTCCCAACAGGGTCAAGGAACAATCCCTCTTTGTAACCAGGATTACGGAGCCTACATTACACACCTGAAAAATTACAGCTCTACTCACCGGAGGGCCCAAATTCACTGCCAATT
>VYZW01011881.1:23444-33857 GCA_013401315.1 Balaeniceps rex
GTGACAAATATATAGGTCAGCAGCTAAGCATCTCTGCATCCAGGTTGGGTTCATGCCTTTTCTACTCTTCTCAGCCATACATCTCAGCCCTGATCTACTCAGGGGGCTAAGGAGGAGGAAAGGTTTCTACACATTTACCCTCCGCTACAGAGCCTTAGACACATCAATAGAAAGATTCACACTGTGTGAAACAGGCTTTGGGTCAAGGCTCTGCTCCTTTGTACCTCTAATGAAGAGGTGATTACACATGTGCTGTAGGTGTGGGACTGACTATACCAGCTCAGGACTCAGTAGAGATGCAGGACAGGTATGGCTGTGCCAGCTGTAGGAGATGAAGCAACATAACTGTAGAGAAGTTACTTAGGAGTTCAGACCTGAAATTGCACCTCAAGGGGCTTTCAGACCTTGGAGAACCTATTTCTGTAAGAGGTCTTTCCAAAAGTGTCCTGGCCCTGGAGTCCNGTCCTAATTTGCATTTTGCTCTTTTTCTGTAATGACACGGTAAAAGCATTTTCTCATTATTTCCCTGGCTTTGTCCTCTATCATTAATGCTGTCATGATGACTCAGTTCTAGACAAGGATTTTTGTCTGAGAACCCCAGGTTCCCCACCAGTCCTTGAACTGCTGAGCTACTTGTTTAGTCTGATGTGAGATGCTGCTTTGTTGACCTGTTAATTACATACCTTTCCTGGTGTGGATCCACTGGGATGGTTTTCAAACTGGGAGAATGATGCTGAGAAGACTCCACACATGCTGACTGCTTATGAACTATTCACATTGATGCTGAAAAAGTAGTTCGTGTTCAAATCACAAGAACCCAGGCTGGCAATCTGGTATCTCCTTCAAACCCTTCTCACCCTCAACCTGCTCTTTTCTAAGTCAGGTGCTCTGGGAAGGAAAAATTCCCTAAAAGTGACCCGTTTGTCCTTGGTAGTCTCACCACAAGACTGAAATCAACCTACTTGACTTTCACTGTGGTAGCAGCCAAAAAAAAGGAAATAGTAGTGTAACGGGGGTGGCAGGATGGGTTAGGACTGTTCATTTGCTGGTCATGCTGATAATTTGCCTTGGCTGAATTTGCTTTGATTGCCTGTGGGTAATTGGGGCATACCCCTCTGAATGCAATTTCACACTAGCACACCTTCATTCTATGCAGGACACTAGGATGTTTTTCTCTCTTCAGATAAATACATCTTCAGCAGCATAAGTGGGGATTGGGTACCAGACACCATCTCCCTGTAGCTGAGATCCTTAATATATTGACTGCAAAAGCACCTGGTGGAAGGGGATCTTCATGGATAGGTTATAGATAGGAGATTGCAACAGTCCCAGCTGTAGGAAAAGAATAAGGTGGGCATGCTACTAGGTGCTACGTGGCTCTGCAAAGCCATGCTCAGAAGCTCCTGGTGGTTTGCTTCATCCCAAAACTGGGTATTTAAATTATTCAGCAGCCCCATGCCAACTCAGCTCTATTGTTAGCATGGAGACATAAAGCTAATTCCCGTGACCTCGCACTGCAGCCACACTTGGACAACTCATGAGGACCTGCATGTAACCAGAGGACCATTGGTTTCTCCCCCCTCACCCTACATGGAGGGAAAGAGGAAATAGTAGTTTGAGAACTCCTAAAAAGAGGCTGAAATTTGTCTAGAAGTTAACCACCTGAGGCAAATTAAACATCTTGGGTTTCTGTCTGGCCAACAGAGAGAGAAAGGCATCTCCCAAGGACTTTTTGTTCTACCTCATCATTTTGCCTAAGGATGCAGTGAGTTTTGAAAAGTATCAAGTTCTCAGCTTTTCAGCAGCTATACCTGGCTGAGAGAAATCCCACTCCTAGAGTCAGTTCCTGTTGAAATAAACTCCCCTCTCTTCTTCTCCTACCTTGGTCTATTCAGACTATGAGCTTATATATATATATATACACTCACACACAGAGCACCAGTTGATGCAGAAGGCCTCTATTTCTGCTAGGCCTCCAAGCACAGCTGCAATACATATAAAGATGTCTTGTATTTTATAGCTTTCCTATAAAAGAAGGTACCCTATTTCTTGTGCTTTCAATGGATACAGGGCCTAATTAGAGGACTGACTCCTCAGCCTTTGACTCAGCTGGTGAAGAGATCCCAGTTCAGGTCAACTGCTGGCATGTGGGCACCCAAAACAGGAGAAAGTCTGTGATTTTACACCACAAATACCTAATATCCAGTCCTGGCTACGTGGGACTGTGAAATGCAAGGTGACTGCAAGCCTCTCACTCTCACTCCACAAGATTGCTTCTCCCAGTGTTTTGGATGTGTTCCTTGTCAGACAAACCCAATACAGTTGAGGCTGCAAGATGACAAACACCTAGTTTGGGCAGGGATTAGGAATTGCCTAGGATAGTCTAAAACTCTCCTCCATGTCCCTCTAAAACAGACCAGCCCAACTCTCCTGCTTGGAGTTTTACAACCTACTAATAAAATCTTCCTGAATAGCATCGCAAGCTGTAGGCTTCCAGTTTTGTCTCTGAGGCATTCTTTGCTGCAGGGGGCTTTTATTTGTCTGTTCCTTTGAAGCTCACCGTCTGCTGCCTGTTCCCATCTCGCTCTGCTCTCTCTGCCTGACATATGTGAAGCTTGAATACTTTCCCTCTCAGATACTGCTTGCTTACTGCAGTCTTTAAAAATAAATCAAGCCAGGCAATAGTCATGATTAATGGCCTCATGCAAAGGCAGAGCACCAGCCAGTAATCTGTTACCCAGCTTGTCTGTACCAAGACTATGGCTGAGCCCCCCTTACAGTTATCTTTTCTTTTTTTGTGTGTGTGCACGTTGCCTTTTTCTGGTTTTCTTTCTCAGATGGCTCCAGCAGTCCATCGTTATAGTCTGAAACTCTTCCCTCCCTCCCCCTGGGACAGATGGAGCTTATCAAAATGATAAAGGGGAAAACAGGCAACATTAGTTCAGCTCTGTTAATGAAGAAACATCTCTGGACTTAATTGGGTATGTGCATGTGGAATCGGGCTGGCAGGAGACAAAAGGGAAAAAGAGACCAGGATGCTCTTTCCAGGGGGAGAAAGGGGGTCTTACCTCAGCTCTAGAAACTATAACTGCTGTCTCTGTTCCCTTCAGAGCTGTTCACCAAAAAAGACAGAGGCCAAAACCAAGCAGGGAGACCCCCACAGATGCCCTCAAGTTGGACATCCCCTAGCAAAAAGCCCCAGAGCAGCAACAGCAGATGATAAATAATGTCATCTGACAGCCTTGGACACCACCAAGCCAAGGTCCAGACCCAGCATTTCTTGTTTGTCTCCCAATTTCACCTTGTCCTCAAGTGGGCAGGAGAAAGAGCAATGTAGGAGCAGATGGAGCTGCAGAGGGAACAGGCAAATATTCCCTGAGCATGAGGCCACATATGGGCCACCGCAGCAGGAGCTGAATGGAGTGCCTGAAGGGGTTGCCTCCTTTGCTAGCTCTGCTGCCATGCTGCTTAGAAATTAGACAAATCTCCTTGTTCCCCAGGTCTCCATTTCCTCCCTTCATCTTGTCTACTCATATGGCTTTGTAGGGCAAAGAGGATCTTTTCAATGACCATTATCCGATCCAGCAGAGCCTTGATTTTGTACTGGGCTATGGGATGGTCCTGCAACACCAACAGCAGCAACGCTATCCCTATCCGTAAGTGGAAGGGCAGTCACAGACAGCAGAGATAGTTAAATTTTACGACAAGGAAAACTAAAGAAAATCTCTGGCTGTAAAAAACAACAAAAAGAAGTAGGTTTGCTGTCCTTGAGTGTGACCCAGAACCATTCAACTTCACACCCAGCGCTGGCATTTTTTAGTGCAGCCTTATCCACCAGTGCCTTGTTGAAAAGGAGCAATTGCCATCTGGGGCTCGTAAGGGAAAGTGTTAGGTCCTTGACTGAACATATATTAGTTCTGGTGCTTCTCACCAACAAAACATGCTGGTATGAAAAGGCAAAAAGGAAAAAAAAAAAAAAGCCAACAAAAATAGACTTAGACTTTATTAGAGATGTGTACAGACGTTACCTAGAAGTAGCAAAGTGACTTTCCAGTGAATAGACAGCCTGTGAGCTAGCAGAAACCAAACAGAGCTCAGTTCGCAATACCTAAAGAGCTCCCATAGTTTTTAAGGTGATTTTGGTGCAGAGGAGAAGAAAGTTAAGAAAAACCTCTGCTCATCCCCTCTGGAGAAAAATAAAATTGCAACACAAATGCATGCCACAGCCTAGATGTACCTGATTCTGACTGCAGATCTGGATTAAATCAGAAGGCAATTTATATATATATATATATATATTTTGTCTTGTTCAGCCAAGGTAGCCATGCTCAGCTGTATATTGCTATGGTTAATATAACACCAAAGGGACCCTGTTTTGCAAAAGGCATTTCAGTCTAATGGGTGGGAAGAAGAAAGGACCTGGGAGCTCTGAAATGAAGCAGTGGCCAGGAGGTGCAAACTCGTCTGTTGTTAGCCAGAATATTCTTTTTTGGCTGAATCCTAAATCAAAACTGAGTCTGGCTGTTGTTGCTCCCTGAGTTTTTTTCTGAGTTTTCCACAATATTATATGTATATTCTCTTTCAGCTCCTTTCAGGAGAGTCATTCACAGCACATAGTGAAAAGGCAATTAACTTTAAATCAAAATGTTTTGAAGACAATTGATATTCATACTTATGAAATTGTATGCAGTTTTGGTAAATTGTAGAAAAATATGCTTAAGGGTAAGGTTTGTACTCAAGGAAAGAAAGAGTGAGAATATGGCCCTCAAATTCTCCATTGCATGGTTTTCTTGAAGAGGAAGCACAATCAACATGTAAGTGCACTAATGAGATAAATACGAACAGGAATAGTACACTCTGTTCCAGGCCGGATATAGACATTCTCTAGGAAAGAAAAATACATGTTGTGCTAATAATTTGTGTGTCAGTACCCAACACACACTTCCAGCTGGCATCTTATGCATATAGAGAGATAGGAACTGTTTGGTAGAAAGAAAGTTGGTAAAGCAAATTATTATTATTGTAACTTTCTTACTTTTGTCAGATCGCAGAAGGAAAATCAATAAAACAATGTGCACACTATTTCCAACCTGGACTTTAGATTTTCCTCCCTAAAAATTTTTTTTTTTTTTCTGCCACGTAATACTCCATCATTTTATGCCTATTTTAACTAATAAGCTTTCTAGAAGGTCACCTATAAAACTGGATTTGATTTTACATTAGGTGATGGTATGCCATTGTCACTAGCTCTTCACATAATATTTTTTACTCCAAATGGAGGAATGAATGTGAGCTCAGCTGGCAGTTACACAGAAGAGTCCCTGATCCATGCCTTTCCTTGCAAAAAATATTCCGTGCTGACTCTAGGGAGTCAATTCAGTTGCCACCCATAAACTTCTTGACTGGTAAATGCAGGACAACACAATATCCTTGGTATTTTAAATGGTATTCAACAACTGAATCAACTGTTTGTTCTCCACTGACTGTAACAGAACATTTATGAAAATATACAGCCAAAGTTCACCTCAGCTGTAAAGTTCAATAAAGATAAATTCATTCTCTTTAGGGCTGAATCAGGGTGTTGATGTAACATTATGACAAAAAAAACCCCAACCAAACAAACAAGAAAAACAAAAGGAAAGGTTGATTTGGCTTTCATTTTATGAACGAAGAAGTGGATTTGACTCATCTGGACTTGGAGAGGTTTTGGCAAAGTGCAGGGTCATTTTGAAGTGGTGCATTCAAAAGACCATTACAGATCATGGGCTTCATATATGAACTTTTTTTATCCAGCCCGAGGAAAGTGCAAAGCTAGAAAAGACTTGCTGACTTCATAACAGCCTCTCCTAACTTTTGCAAATTTTTGCCTGACCTACTTCATGATACAGGTTATTAAATTCTCCCAACAATTCTTATACCTACCCAACAGAGAGTGCTTCTGTAGTAATTATCTTTTGAAATACTCCCAGCCTTTTCAGAAAGACCTAGCTGATAGAAAAGATATTCTATTCCCATGGTTATTTACCCTAATAACCTATGTTTGTACCATATTTTTAGTCTGCTTGCATCTACGCTTGGCTTCCGGGCTCTGGATTTGGAGCCAACTTTATGAGATAAAAGACCCTCTACCCCATTGAGCTGTACTAGCTCCCACTGGTCCTCATGGGACCTATCATACTTAAGTCCAGTTTAGCATTAAATTATTGCCAATTGCCCCACCCCCCAACACTTCCTAAGGCAAGTTAGTGCTCGGCAGGGAGGGATCTGGGGTTGTTGGTCGACAGCCAACTGAATATGAGCCAGCAGTGTGCCCAGGTGACCATGAAGGCCAACAGCATCCTGGCTTGTATCAGGAATAGTGTGACCAGCAGGAGCAGGGAAGTCATCCTTCCCCTGTACTCGGCACTGGTGAGGCCACACCTCGAGTACTGTGTTCAGTTTTGGGCCCCTCACTACAAGAAGGACATTGAGGTGCTGGAGCGTGTCCAGAGAAGGGCAACAAAGCTGGTGAAGGGTCTGGAGAGCAAGTCTTATGAGGAGCGGCTGAGGGACCTGGGGTTGTTTAGCCTGGAGAAGAGGAGGCTGAAGGGAGACCTTATCGCCCTCTACAACTACCTGAAAGGAGGTTGTAGTAAGGTGGGTGTCGGTCTCTTCTCCCAAGTAACAAGCAATAGGACGAGAGGCAATGGCCTCAAGTTGCGCCAGGAGAGGTTTAGATTGGATATTAGGAAAAACTTCTTCATGGAGAGGGTTGTCAAGTATTGGAACAGGCTGCCCAGGGAAGTGGTGGAGTCCCCATCCCTGGAGGTATTTAAAAGACGGGTAGACGAGGTGCTTAGGGACATGGTTTAGTAGTGGACAGGTACGGTTGGACTCGATGATCTTAAAGGTCTTTTCCAACCAAATGATTCTATGAAAAGTTACTGGTTACGTATAGGATTTAAAACTTGTTGAAAGTATTTAGCAGGAGTTGTATTTGGTAAGAGTGGCCTTCAGTTTGTGCATCCTGTTTCTAATGGAGGAATGCAGATGAGTAAAAAGGGATGTCACTACCGAGCTGTATCCTTCCCACAATAAATGGGATGTGAAGGAGGCTCTCCTGGATACTTCACAAACCAAGCGCTGCACGGCTTGACTCTTCCTGAACTTTGCTTTTTAATTGCATTATGTGATCACTGTCAGCTCTGGGCATCCCAGGTGTGCTCAGCTGAAAAGTAACTCATCCCTGGAGCTGCTCGCCTCCGTAATAGCCTTGCCACCTCTCATTAGCACCTTCTCAAAGGTAATCCAAACAGACACCACCATCCTGGCGCAGCCCAATTTTTGGTCTGCACTAGGTCATTTCCATGAAACAGCAGAATTCATTATGAATGAGCGCTGGAGAAATCCACAGCAGGCGGAAGATAGAGAAGTAAATGGGGAGAGACTTTAGAGCACACCTCATGCATCTATAATACAATTGCTTGCCAAAGGGAATGACAGCTTTGATGTGATTTTTCTTTTTTTCCCTTGGTACAGTAAGTCCCAGACTCTAAGCACAGCACAGCGCCTTCAATAGGCTCTGAAATGAAGATGAAAGCAAATTGTAACTCAGCTACTGGTTTGCAAAGAGGCAGGACTCAGCACCATGCTTTGACATTCCTCTGGAATTTCTAGACTAAAAGCATGGTTTTTAAAAGCCTGGGAAGAGACAGTAAGCCGTAGCTGCTTCTGGAGGAGGTACTTCTCTTTCCAGTTATAGCCAAGTCTGAGTGTAAATTGCCTGTGATGCTATTAAGAAGCAATAAGAAAAGAGAAAATTATACATGTGTATAATCTAAGATATCCTGTGGATAACGCTATATTCTTTAAACTTACATATTGGAGAGTTTCAAGAAAACCTCTCCTGCTCTGGAGAGGCAAGGATCCAAAAGTAGCCAGGCTAATCAGGTCAATCCAAAAAATAAAGATATGTAAAATTTTAAAGTTCTTTCTCTCTACTTCAGTAGGCTCACATCATATCACAGGGTCCTCGGACAAAGACTTATCCCCAGGTGAGATTCCCCTGCACTGCTGTAGATAATTCTGTGATTGTTTCGCTATGTAATTGAGCTCTGGGTTGCAATGATGTTCGACACGGAGAGTGTGCCACCTTTCTTTAGCATGCAGCTGGGGTAGTGGATTTCTTCTTAGGCAGCAAGTGAGTGCCTGGGGATATTTTAAAGTGTCTGTGTGGCCTGAAAAGGGACCCATTTACCAAGCAGCTCTGAAAGGGACTTATCAGGAAGGAACATCCCAAGCAATTAACGTAGCTACTTCTCTTTAAAATGTGCCACTTGAATGCAATAAAACCCAGCTTCAGCCCTACCAGCAAGGCAAGGGGATTGCCCAGATATTAGCAGTACTTACTGCCCACACCAAGCTCTTGCTCAAAGCTCCAGCAGGCATTTTGCAATTCTCTCTCCCAGCCATCCTGCCCAAGTCTGGTGCCTGTTTGTTATTCTTGATTTTCCCATTGGGAAGCCAATGCTCAGAGCTGTTTCTCTGTCTTTGCCTTCAAGAACACTACGCCTACATTCTTGACCTCCAATACACTACCCTGTCTCTTCCAGATTGTCAACCCACCTGCAAGTCAGGATCTTGCAGCTTTTTAGATACCTGAGGGTGCAGAGAAACCCACACTTGCACTGTTTGCTTTTTCTAGTGCTAACACAGAGAGATGGACTCTAGGGAATGACCATTTCTTCCTGCTGTCTCCAAGCATGGACAGAACCAAAATCTCCTTGTGGGTCTGCACCAAGTGCCTACCCCAGAGGAACAGGGCATAATTTTTCCTTGTTTACAGACTGTTTTGAGTTGCCTGAACGGAAAATATTTTTTGGGAAGAAGAAAGGCAGCCTTGGATTCATGTAACACTTTGGGAATAGGCAGCAAAAGAGCCATCTGCTGCTTACTTACTCATTGTGTGGCCTATAGCAAATGCTGTCGCACCCAAGTTCAGCACCTGTGAAAGGAGAATACGTGATTCATCTCTAATACATGTAAAGAAATGCATTGTAGACCTCTACCTCTCAGGTAGCCCCCTTAATAGCGGGAGAGAGCCAGGCATTTTAAAACATGATTAATCTCTTGTTGTTTAGCTGGCTACTTTAGGATGAGAGGACTTACCCTCTGGAAGTGCCTGTTGATTGCAAAGGAAGTTCAGGGTGACTGTCACAGATGGCTCCATTTGTCTGACGAATCTCTCCTAAACCGCCTCATTACATGTGAATGCACAGCCCAGCACAACAGGGCCCCAGTCAGCGCTAAATGTTTCTGTAATATCTGTAATAATAAAGAGAAGCTGCTGCTGGGTGTAAGCTGTGTATGTGGCTTCCCTGTGTGGTAGACTGGTATCTCAATGCCGTCGCTGTTCCTGTTTGCATTCCCCTTGTTTGCCACCAAAGCAGCTTTCACAGGAAGCTTGGGAGAACGTGCAATGTGAACTGCACACAAAATACGGGCACAGTTTAGAGCTTGCATTGAATGAGTTCATTAGGGCTTTGCAGGACTTCTCCGGAGCAGGTGGGCACCACCACGCACTCTCTCCAAAGGTTTGTGTTCATAGCAGATATCGGCAGGCAGCGTGTTCCTGGACACAGGGATCTTATCCAAGGAAAACAAATAGGATTCACTACTCGCTGCTGCCAAGGAGCCAAGTTTGTTAGAAGTGGGTGACTCTTTTCCCCTTGATTTTGAATGATTAAAAGAGTTCTTGATGGCTCTGCCCTAAGTATTTGCACTGACTGGGTGGGGTGCATCTGNTTTATTTACAAGCAACTGTGCTGTTTAACTGCAGCACTGCTGTTACCTCTCCGCTGTGCTCCGAGATTTGCTTCGTGGCATGGAGTAAACCATTCCTTTACTCTGTTGTTCCCTGTGCCAAGTTATCTCACTTTAGCTCTTCCTCTACTCCCCCATCATGATTCTTTCACTCAAGATCAGACCCACGCACTTGGGCCGGTGGATGTGTGGTCTGGACTTTATTGAATGAATCTCTCTGNTTCCTGTTTGCATTCCCCTTGTTTGCCACCAAAGCAGCTTTCACAGGAAGCTTGGGAGAACGTGCAATGTGAACTGCACACAAAATACGGGCACAGTTTAGAGCTTGCATTGAATGAGTTCATTAGGGCTTTGCAGGACTTCTCCGGAGCAGGTGGGCACCACCACGCACTCTCTCCAAAGGTTTGTGTTCATAGCAGATATCGGCAGGCAGCGTGTTCCTGGACACAGGGATCTTATCCAAGGAAAACAAATAGGATTCACTACTCGCTGCTGCCAAGGAGCCAAGTTTGTTAGAAGTGGGTGACTCTTTTCCCCTTGATTTTGAATGATTAAAAGAGTTCTTGATGGCTCTGCCCTAAGTATTTGCACTGACTGGGTGGGGTGCATCTG
>VYZW01011882.1:0-12885 GCA_013401315.1 Balaeniceps rex
GGACTTTGCTTTTTATTACTTACTGGGGCTAGATTAAGCACAGGACAAAATGGCGAGCAGATCATTGCTCAGCAAAGCATTGTGCCAGGAACCATCAGAAGCAAGGGATAGCTGTTGTGCAAATTGAAGACCCACTGCCCAAAGACCCCTGCTTTCACAAAGCACGGTGTGTCTCTGTGGGTTGAGGGCAAGTATCACCCAGTGTACAAGATGTCTCATAACTTCTCGCTCCTTCCTGTAAGCAGCTGGTATTGAGGACGATTGGGGCCCAGATATACGCGATGAACCACCAGCCCGATGCAGGCTGCCGTTCCCAGTGTCCTCCTTTTTCCTGCAGTGTTTAGATGCTGTAGCTTTCTCTGCTGCTTGCTAGAGGGAGAAACTCTAAGGCACGGCACTCCTTTTTAGCAGAGGGTCAAGACCTTTGAGCATCTCTAACCTTTAACAGGAAAATGCAGCAAGAGGGAACTCTAATAATAATAATGCTCAGTGCTGAGAAGAGTACTTTATGTTTCCAGAGATGTACACAAACATCGATTCATTAATGAACCAGCCCTACCACAACAATAACGTCAATGATCACATTGTTAATAACAATGCTAACTCTCTGCTCCCAGATCCCAGTTGGATAACAAGCCCAGAGCAGCTCGGCTGCTGCAACATTCCTGTAGAGATTAGTCATTATTTCTACACGAGCACTGAGGCTGCTGGCAGCTGATGGGGTGCATAGGGTGGAACAGATCCAAAAGCTAGAGATGAAGTCTTGATTCAGGCCATGTCAACCAGGCAAAAGTTGGGGGTAATTTTAAATTTGTATGGTTATTACTCATCTTGACATAGTTTCTGAAACTCTGAAGTGTACTTAGATATCAAAATAAAGTGGTGTACGCTTATGACTGTCACCTGCCCTGTGCTCAAACATGCTGGGGACCAAATAGCAAGCAGATGGAGAAGAGGCAATGAAATTCCAGCTTCGGAGTATTTGCTGTAGAGGTGAGGTGTGTGGCTGACTAAAGGACTGCAGACTAACTTCACACAACCTTACAGGACAGCCCATTTTTAATTACTGTTGGAAGAGCAGTCTAATCACAGCCTTTCCTTATGACACTGACTCACAGTGTTGGGGATGCCATGATAGATAGCTGATGTCGGCTCAGGTATATGGAGTTTACTTGTGTTGATAGTGGACACCCAGGGACAGGTTGGCTCTGCTGCTGTCCCCGTGCTAAAGAGCTAGGAATGAGCTGGAGGGTGAGGAGCGTGGGCAGAGCAATGGCTTACCAACTCAGGTCCAACCAAGCCAAATCAACATGGACCCAACACAGAGTTCTCTAGCACGTGCTCCTCCTGTGTCCTCAATCATGGTTTTTTCCATTATCCAGCATGGTTTGCCTGTAATTTACAAACCTTTCATAAACTGTGTGTTCCTTAAAACTTTTCTTTCCTTTTTGTCTGCATCAAGGCTATCTGTTTCTTTTTTATTAATGTTTATTAATGAACAGAAATATGTGTAACTTAAAGCTGTAAAACCAAGAACCGTGGTAGATGTTAGGGTAGAAATGAACCCTGATTCTCTTCTCATAATGTGTCATGAGTGTTAGATTTTGAGCTCACTTACTTTTGAAAACCAAAGTAAAGTCTGTGGTAAATAATTTTAGTACTGTATTCATCCCTGAACTGCCAAGTATACTGATCTCCGATAATCCATTAGCTCAGTCCAAAACAAGACCTTTCTCTCCAACAAGATAGCTGGAGTCTTCACTAAGGTTTTGCCATACCAGCTGTGATCTTCCTCTTGCTCCAGTGATCCTGACAGGGTCGTTTAAAACTCATTGCATGTGTGCACTGAGAGCTAACTTGTCTCTTCATAGCATTCTGAGCTGAACCACTCATGCCTTTGGTTTCTTAAAAATATACACATATCTACAAAGAGGTGGCCGTACACATAGACATATAGTCTTTCATGGAGTGCCCAAATTAACTTGACTCAGGCAAAAAACACCACACCAAGGTAGAAGGGCTGAGACAGAGAGTGCTTGTTTTGCGAGTTCTTTACCAAGGAGTCTAACCGTGATAGGTAACTTACAGATGGATGGATTTAACAAGAAATTGCTTGTTAAATTCTAATGGCAGAATTTTCATGTGAGGATGGTAAAACAAATCAAACTACCTCAGGTTGTTTCTCGGTAGCAGGTGGAGTTTTCAGTATTGGGAACTAGCAAAAACCCTCTGTAGTTGGGAACAGAGTGAGTTTGGCCTTGAATGTCTGAGCTGGTTTGGGAAGCCTCAGCATGGCTTTTCCAGCCACGCTTCAGAGCTGAACTGGGCTTTGAGGGTGGTCTCTCATTTTTCACATCCTCCCTGGTCTCTTCCTCTTGGTCTCTGAGCAGTGTGAGGCAAAGCTGATTTCAAGGTGAAATAAGGGTTGTTCTCTCCTTGAGCCCAACCTCTAAACCCGATGTAGATGAAGTTGCATGCCTCCTGGTCTGCCTTATGCCTTCGTAGGTGTTTCTCAGCACAAGCAGGCAGAATCCCTACTCATGCACAACACATCCAAGACCCCAGGAAATGCAGCTGGCATTTTTGAAAGAATTTGCCAGTTTTACAGAGCAAACTGCTGGCTCTGGTGATGTCAGTGGGAATTTTGCCACTAACTGCAGGAAAGCCAAGATTTTACCCATTCTATTATAATGTGGATCTCAAATCCCACAGCAGAAGTGCTTCGGGGCACGTTCAGATGAAGGAATGAATTTTTCCCTGCTATTCTGGACCATGGTCTTCTCCTGGGCAGAATTTTCTTAATTCTAAGAGACACCTAAGGGGGCCGGTGTTTGTTTAACACTTTCAGACTGTTTCATATCTAGTTTATCATGCCAATAACTCCACATTGTGTGGAAATGAACTACACCAAGGACTGGAGAAGGGATAGTTGCTCAGTAACAAGACTAAGGAAGAGGCAGACGGNGATGCAAAAGATCAGATGTTCCTTCATGACAGTCCTTTTAGCAAATTAGTGGGGAAAATTGTGCTTAGCAAATATTCATTAGGGCTTCATTTTCCATTAATCCAAAAGGAAATGTGGAGAGCCTGTGACTTCAATCACGCTGAGGCCCAGGAATTTTAATGAGCTTTAAATGGGCATCTGTCAGAATCCTGACTTTGCCGTACTTCTCCTGCCAGCTGGGGGGATGAGTAATGGCTAATAAAAGGTGGGAGCATCTAGACGAACTCCTCTCCCTAACAGGAAAGGCAAAGTTGNTAGCTAAGCAGATGACTGGGTGCCTAATTAGTTAATTATCCCACCGTACCACTATCCCTCCCATTTGGAAGAAACCCTGTTACCGTCCTCATGACCTCTAGGAAATGCACAAGATGCAAAGGATCAGCTGTTCCTTCATGACAGTCCTTTTAGCAAATTAGTGGGGAAAATTGTGCTTAGCAAATATTCATTAGGGCTTCATTTTACATTAATCCAAAAGGAAATGTGGAGAGCCTGTGACTTCAATCACACTGAGGTGCAGGAATTGTAATGAGCTTTAAATGGGCATCTGTCAGAGTCCTGACTTCGCTGTACTTCTCCTGCCAGTCAGGGGGATGAGTGGGAGCATCCAGGTGAAATCCTCTCCGTAACAGGAAAGGCAAAGTTGTAATTTGCTGTGTTATGACACCATAATTGTGCCCTGATGAAGAAAACAAGAACATTAAAAAACGCTTTCCTTCCCCACACTGTGCCCCAGACATAAATGGGGGAAAGCTGGCCGAGTCAGGTCACAGGGTTGTAGGCACACGGGCTGAGGGGAAGAGGGAAACCCTCCTTCCCTCTGTCCTCTGAGCCTTGTGGCAAGGAGCATGCAATATATCCCCTTCATCTCGGCCCCCTGCACAAAGCAGAGCTGGAGTTACCTTTTGAGGTCAGTGCAGAGCTGGGCAGCAGCTGGAAGTACCTTTGGAAAAAAAAATCCATGCCTCCTCAGACTGTACAGTTTTCTGCTAGTGAACACTGCAAGGAGTTTAAACGGGGGTTTTTTTCAACAAAACCACTTGGACACGCCTGTTCTCTTTTCACTTTTGCTCAAGTACAGCATGCTTAAAAATAAAAGTCACATTGAAAATTTCATTCTAAGCTATTTGGCCAGAGGCAGATTCTCCCCTCTTCTGCCCCAAAATACAATTTCAACAGAACATTTTCTGAGTGTCTCTCCTTTAACAAAACTGCATACTCCAACTGAAGACTCCTCTCTGGATATTTTTCCAAGCACCCTCTGAAGTCTGTAAGAGTATATGTTACAGCACTGAGGCAAAAAAGGCAATTCCTCTTGTCTAGTAATTTGGATATAATTCCATCTGTAATTTCTCTTGCAGAACCCTCTAGAATGGGGGACGTGGCCAAACTGTCCAGATTTGTCCAGTCTTCAGGCTGAGTCAAGCTGGGGGGGTTGAATGTAAAATTCTACAAAACAAAATGAGCCTGTGGGTTTGTGCATATCTTTCTACTTGTTGTCACGCTCCTCACACAGATACAAGAAGGATAATGAAACTTCTGCATGCAGACACTGAGTAGAGGCAACGGTTAGTGTGGGTCACCCAAGACTCTACAGATTAAATGAGATTATGAGGAGCAAAGAAAAACTATGAACCACATTCTTTCATTCTTTTTGTTCTTATTGCTCCATTCTGTCTTTCCATGGCCACATGTGCTGCTGTTTTCCTCTGTCTCTAGATTTTATCCTGGTGTCTGTCATGGGAAGGCCAATGAAGTTAGCATAGCCTCTAGGTGAATTTCTGAGTTCCTGGTCTTCTGCTTTGTCCATTCCTCTGAGAGTCTACAGACTGCTTCCTAGAGGTGACCCCTCACCAGTCAGAGAGAGGGGATGCCAAAGTAAATCTCCACCATGTGCTTTCTCATATCCTATTTCTCTCCATTCATGGGTCTTCTTTTTCTCTTGATAGGACCAGAGGGCTGTAACCTGTTTATCTACCATCTGCCCCAGGAGTTTGGGGATGCTGAGCTGATGCAGATGTTCCTGCCTTTCGGTAATGTCATCTCCTCGAAAGTGTTTGTGGATCGGGCGACAAACCAAAGTAAATGCTTTGGTGGGTAAAGATAACAAAACAATTAGATTCATCCAGGAAAGGGCTTTCTCTGAATACTTTACCTTTCAAACTGCTTTCTTTCTGCTTAAGCTTTATGATTTCTCTCAATTTACTCCTGTCGATACTTTCTCCCTTCCCTCTTTCTCTCCTAATTGTCTCATGCTCAGAGTTGTGTGCACTGCTTAGAGGTGAAGGTTTGGCATCTCAGCAGCAGCAGGGTGCTGTGGCTGCTGGTGCTGGGGTGGAAAATGTCCACCCCCACTTGGAAGGGGAGGTGGGGAGGGTACAGAAAAGACTAAAGCATCTGGAGAAAAATGGAGGGGGCCAGGGGGCAGGTGAAATACTGACAGGATCAGCAGCAGGAGCATGTGGCACAAGGGGAATTTCTGTACCTAAGGAAAAGGAAAAACAGGTCATGGGGCTGAAGGGAAGACAGAGCTGTGGGGGCAGCTTTCCAGCAGCTGTGATGCATTAGACTGCAAGGGGACAAGGGCTGAACATCATCTGAAAGCCTGGTTCTCTGGGGGAAAGGCTGCTTTGTGGACTGCAGGCAGCTATGCTCTGAGCCTGCTAGAGCCAAGCTAGAACCACAGCAGATACAGATAGACCGAGCTAACCCTGTGCCTCAGGTAGCTGGCCACGCTCAGAGGCTGGTTTTGAAAGCTGCACCGTGCTCACACAGCTCTGGCCTCACTGCTGGCTCAACCCCACCAGCTGGAGCATGGAAAGAGCACAGCCTCATCTCCCTGTGAGCCACCAGCTAGGGACACCCTGAGCTGCAGCCACAACGGGAGGACTCAGCCAGCCAACAGCCGTGTGGTGATGTGTGCATGGTTTCTCAGTGGGATCCCGCTGTTTGCAAAGGTGTTGCTGTGAAGGGTCCCTTCTGGCAGTGTGGCAGCATGGGGACCCTGCCACATTTGATCCCATCCCACCTGGTGGACAGGGGATCTCCCCCATCCATGTGCCCACAACTGGGATGTGCAATTTCTGGTTCTCCGCCATCCCGCGCTCTTTGCAGACCTTGCCTGAGAAATGCAACGGGACAAACTATTGCTTTAGTTTTCCGTTGCTTGCAGTTGATCTGGACTCTGTCTCTCAGGCAAGCTTCCAGAGTTAAGAGTTATTGGAGTTTCATTTGATTTTAAAGCCACTCTCAGTCTCCACACTATGCTTCTCTTCCATGCCACCTTCCCCTTTCCTCTGCTGGACAGCTCACCTCCCACGACTCTTACCTCATCCCTTGCTAGCTATGGTGCATGTCAGACAGTACTTCCAAGGATTTTGTGCCCCTTTTCTATTGCACAGTTCCTCCTGCCCATTCGCAGAGGGTCTAAACAGGCTATTTTCCCCTTTGACTGAAGGAGCCCTGCCCCCTGATGTGAGGGGACACAGCGTCCCCCTTCACCAGTAGTCACTGTGTTGCTGCACCCTCAAGCTCTAGAGGAATAAAGGACAAAGAGTCTGGTGTGAAGAGGCAGTTGGGAAATTCAGATGAGAAATTATGAATTAGCCCCATTCCCTCCAGAGCCTACCTGCTTTTTAGAGCTTTAACCATACAAAAGCTCATAAGATGAGCAGAGCAGCACAGCTCTAGATGACATTGAAAACTAATGCTCCAAGGATACCCACAGGTTAGAAATGGACCTTTGGCAATGACATTGCCATTCCTATCATAAATATTTAGGGGACTACTGAGCCTGGTTCTCCGCATATGGACAAGTAGGAAGAACAAAAGGTTAATGGAGAAATGAGGTGAGAGCCAAGTCCAGTAAGGGAGAGTATCTTCTGGACAGGTGTCTTCACCTTATCTCCTCTTAGCTCAAAGGCTCTGTGGCTACAAGGCTTAAGGAGGACAGCAACAAGTATCTAGCTTGTGGGGCAGGGTTGTGGGGCTGGCTTTATTGCTGCTTCCAAGGTACTGTGAGGTCATGGCTGACAGCTGAGCAGGAATTGAGGGATCTTAGCAGAAATCCTTCTTAATGTTGAGTCTTGCTGGGAGAACCTAAGCATCAGCTTGTTTGACAAAGTAACCTCCAAAAGTAATGGTGGGATATTCCAGCCTGAAAGCAGGGTGGTGCCCTTTGGACGTGTAGACTCAAGCGCACAGGTAAGCAAAAGCAGCGATTAGAGATTACTAGTGGATATTAGTCAGCTTGTATTGGCTTGTGAGACAAAAGTATCTAAGTTCAGTCAGTTTTGGGTCCCAGGTGTCAAGCATCAGTTTTCTCTGGTTTTAACTTACTTTCCCACAGAGCTGAGTGCCTGCTGTGATTGTTGGTTTCAGACAAACATGTTGACTATGCTGCTGTGTGCACCACCTCCAGAAGGATAGAAATAGCAGAATTACACGCAGCTAATTATCACAAGTATGTCACACTGTTATTCAAAACCTCCCACCCTGCTGACCTTCAGCTTTAGAGCAATGTAAAAATGTGGAGGGTATTACAGAAAATCAGGCCTTTCATTTGTTTTGTTAAGTCCACTGAAGCTGGCGCTGATTATCGCTTTTTGTTCAGAAAGTCAATTTAAAAAAAAAATAATAATAATTTTCCCTAAAGGAAAAAAAGGGATTTTGTTAACTTTGAAAGTAAGAAAACTCCTTCCTTTTCTGCTTAAACATTTCCCAAAACTCAACATGTAAAAACATAGCATTTGCATTCTATTTTGCTTTTTGTTAACCCAGCTAGAGCTCTCCAACTGGTAGCCTGGGGGGACAATTCTGTCTGGCCCTGGAAAGATATTCCACCATTATATGACCTTTTAAAATGTATCTGCTATGCAGATCCCAAGTAAATTGCTGTAACAGAGTCTAGCCCCAGGTTGTCGTGAAATTGTCAAGAAGTCCTGCTTTAGACAAACTTAAAAAACTCTGTGGAGAAAAATGTCACCATGTTTTTTTCCACTGGAACAGAAAATGCTTCATTTGCTGCTCATCTCACTGTTGAACTACCTGTAAGCACTTGGCCCAAAGTGAGTGAGTCAGTAGAGCAACATCTCAAAACAGGACTTTTATTCCTTTCTATGGGGCTCTAAATTCTCCCCTGCATTTCCAGCAGAAAGTTATCTCCTTTGGCCACTACTGGCAGGATAGTGTAGGGGCAGCCATGGGAGTCTTAGGAAGACAGCAAGATGAGCCACAAGCCTTGCTCCTGGTTTTTGGAATCCATGACCCTGCAGAGACCCTTTAGCACCTGCATGTGCCAAGAAACCACACTGTGGTCATGAAGCCTTCAACTTTCCCAATTCAGAGGCTGCTGCCTCCTGGCTGACAAGGAGCAGCAAGGAATGTATGGTACAGCAAACAGTGGTCTCATGTATAAAATATTAAAGTGCTCAAAATATGTCTATTGTTTTCCATAGCAGGACTGCTTGCTGTAGTGTGTAAGACTGCCTGAGAAACAACCCTGACTTCTCACTCAAAAAAGTAATTTCAATTGGGAGGCTTCTTTGTCTTAGACTTTCCTTCTGCTGCACATATCCAGGCTAGACTCAAATTCTTTCTTTTCTCTTACAGTTTTTCAAACCTCTGGCTTTTGTTTTTCCCCCTATCCTTATACAGCTGTAATATGTCCAAGTGCAGACCACACTTGTCCCTCCCACTCACCAACATCCTGCCTATCCCCATGGCCTGAGCCTCCATCACACCCACTATACCAGCATCTCCTTGGGGTTCTCCTGAGACGCTGCCTTGTCCACCCTCTTGTATTCAAACTTACTGATTTCACCTTCACAGGTCTTCACTGTTCTGTCCCCTCTCCTCCCTCGCTAGTCCTTCACTCAACGCCCAGCTGATACCTGTAGCCTCTTCCCATGCACTTCTTTTACAGCCCGCATGTTTCTCCTCACTGGGCCATGCTGTCCATTCCCAGTGAAATGGCAGGGCAGCAGCAGGAATCACTGTCTCACTGGGGGAAAAATTACACTTAATCAGATGCTTCTTGAAGACAAGTAACTCCCGTTCTCACAGCAGGCTGGTCTGGGATGTCTTGCTCATAGGCACAGTGTGTCACATCCTGAACGTCAACTTCTGCAGGATCCTGAAGCTATATCTTGCCTCTGTGCAAGGCAGAGACTGCACTGGGTCGCTCACCTTCCCACTGCATGTGCGTGAGTTCTTCTGTGTGGAGGTATCCTAAATGCCAGAGGACATGCAATATATCTATGTACTGGTTATAATGGTTCTGGTGATAATTCCCCTCTCAGTTATGCAGATAGTTTAAATGTGACCGGCTTGTGTACAAGGCAAAAAGAAAACTCCAGTAAAATGACACTATTAAGGCTGCTGAGGCAAGTAGTCAATGTGAGAAGAGCTGTTCTTCATGCTGCCCACATGCGGTTAACTCTACCTCTGTCGTACTGTTACGCTACAATACAGTCCTAATTTCAGGAGCACTCACTGTTGTCGCACAAGACACATTTTAAGAAGGAATTTGAAAATTTTAAACTAGTGAAATACAGAGACAGACATGTTCTAGGAAAATGTTTTAACAGAGAAGAGAGAGGAAAGGACAGGTTTGGGCAATATTAATTAGGAAGACATGACAGAAACTAGAAAAATGAGGACACGGATGGAGCAGCAGGGGCCCAATGATTACCCCAAGGTGTCAAATAAGATGTAGATAAATTAAAGCTGGGGGAATTTCTTTATTGGTGCACTTGGAAATTCATTCCTCCAGTCACCTCTTTCTGAGAGCACTGAGCACTGGGATCTGCCGGCGCTTTGCACGCCATCAAACAGCAGACACTGTCAGACCAGTTCTGCTCCATGCCTCCCCTTGGTCCCCAACATGTGTCTCTTTGGCACGTGCCTGTTCCCCATACCCGCTGGTGTGGCAGCTTCAGTTTCTTCCCATGGGACAATGAATCCAGAATGCTGTGAAGAACCTCTCCTACTCTCACAGAGACACTGTGGTTTCCCTTCACTCAGCTCGACATGGTCTGACACCCCAGGTGTGAGCAACCACAACTGCTGGGTGGTCTTCTCCTTCTCTATGCATTCCACATAGACTTTCACACTGGCAGTAGGGATGTCCCACCCCTTTTTGGAATATCCCGCATTAAAGATAGCAAGGAGCATTCCAGCTTTGACTACATACTGCAAGGGATTCTTAGGAGTATAGATTTATACGGCCTAAAGGAAACATCTTCTTTGACTCTTGGTACAACATGGACATCGCTTTTCGTTCCCGATTCCTGCAGGGAGTCCACTCAAAAGCTGCTAGTGGGCCACCCCATTTGGAAAAGACCCCATCCAGTCTTCTCTGAAGTTGCCAAAAGAGAGAAGGTAACACCACTTGATGAGGGTCATAGTACTTAATTACCTTCACTGTTAAATATTTCTTTTCCCTACTAGACTTCTTCTGGCTCCTAGCTTATGTAAAGAAACCGGGGAACCAAAGGAGAGACATTAAAGGTGAGAAAAGCAGTGAGGAATGAGGACTGGACACAGGAGGGGGTGAAGCTCAGGAGAAGGGATGAGGGTTGAGTAGAGCTTGTATCGTGTTATTAAAAACACACTGTGGCAGTCCAAGACTGCAATGTGGAGGCAGAAAGGTGGAGTGGGAGATGCAAGGCAGCAGGAAGGTCATGACGGTCTACAGAGTTTCAGCCTGGAAACTGAAACAGAAAGAAGNGACACTGTCAGACCAGTTCTGCTCCATGCCTCCCCTTGGTCCCCAACATGTGTCTCTTTGGCACGTGCCTGTTCCCCATACCCGCTGGTGTGGCAGCTTCAGTTTCTTCCCATGGGACAATGAATCCAGAATGCTGTGAAGAACCTCTCCTACTCTCACAGAGACACTGTGGTTTCCCTTCACTCAGCTCGACATGGTCTGACACCCCAGGTGTGAGCAACCACAACTGCTGGGTGGTCTTCTCCTTCTCTATGCATTCCACATAGACTTTCACACTGGCAGTAGGGATGTCCCACCCCTTTTTGGAATATCCCGCATTAAAGATAGCAAGGAGCATTCCAGCTTTGACTACATACTGCAAGGGATTCTTAGGAGTATAGATTTATACGGCCTAAAGGAAACATCTTCTTTGACTCTTGGTACAACATGGACATCGCTTTTCGTTCCCGATTCCTGCAGGGAGTCCACTCAAAAGCTGCTAGTGGGCCACCCCATTTGGAAAAGACCCCATCCAGTCTTCTCTGAAGTTGCCAAAAGAGAGAAGGTAACACCACTTGATGAGGGTCATAGTACTTAATTACCTTCACTGTTAAATATTTCTTTTCCCTACTAGACTTCTTCTGGCTCCTAGCTTATGTAAAGAAACCGGGGAACCAAAGGAGAGACATTAAAGGTGAGAAAAGCAGTGAGGAATGAGGACTGGACACAGGAGGGGGTGAAGCTCAGGAGAAGGGATGAGGGTTGAGTAGAGCTTGTATCGTGTTATTAAAAACACACTGTGGCAGTCCAAGACTGCAATGTGGAGGCAGAAAGGTGGAGTGGGAGATGCAAGGCAGCAGGAAGGTCATGACGGTCTACAGAGTTTCAGCCTGGAAACTGAAACAGAAAGAAGAAAGGAACATCAAGAGACTAGGACATCGGCAAAGCTATGCAGGGCCCTGGGACCAGGGGCATTGCAGATCAGGTCTAAAGTGCATTGGCAGCACTCCATAAGACATAGGACGGGAACAACAGACCCTGAGGTACATCACGAAAATATTGCTCAGTACCTGCTCACAATGTGCCTCCAACACGCCCTGCCAAATCTGGCAGTTTCTCATTTAACAAAAAAATAACAGCTCTCCTTAAGCTCATGCAGGGAAATGAGCAGGTCCAGGAGTAAGGTGGTGTCAGGGTAAGAAATTCCAGTCCTGTGTTCCTGTCCCATCTGGGTGATCATGAGTCAATTCCTCCATGAGAAGAATTATTAGAAAGCACTTGGCAGAGACCTGGAGCTCTGTTTGCTGCTGTTGCCAGTACTATGTTTAAATTTGGGGTTTTTTTACTTTTTACTTTTAATCTGATTTCAAATTTCTTAAGAAAAATCTTTACCCAAGCCTTTCTCTCTGTAGCCCATGGAATTAGGCTATATCCTTTACTTCGCATGATCTAGTGGCAATACTTTTCGTTTCAGGCCTCTGAACAATAGCAGATTGTCATTCCCATGTACAGGACTCAGGCTACAGACCAAAGCTCAGAGTGTAATGGAAGAAGCCGCTAATTTGAGTGCCTGAGTTGAGATAGTATGGGGACTATTTTACAGATGTGTTAAGCATGCCTGACCCCTGTGATGTTTCGGTTTAGATCAGCACTAGTTTGTTGTGGTCCTCTCCACTCTGAAGGACCTGGCACAGACAGCCAAGGAGAGGTTCATGAGGTGTCCAGCTTAGTTGGAAAGTAAGCCCAGGGGAGGAGGACACCGTTAGAGGGGTGCTTAGGGATCCCAGAGGAAAGGGGAATGAGGAACAAAAGTTTATTATTTGCTAGCTACTCCCTGTTGTAGTACAAAGCAGCCACACTCTGAGACTTCAGGTCCGCAGAGTAAGGATGAGACTCTTCTCCAGCTGGGAAGAGTTGTGTGAGTAAGAAAGAGAAGAGCTCTTCATCAAACTCACTGCACAGCACCTCCAGCCATTGCAGTTTGTTGGGGGAGGCTTTAGGGGAGGAGGAGGAGCAGGAGAAGTATTAGGGCTGTGAGCCACTATTCATTTACAAACTATAATTAATTTGATGTTTAGATTAATTTCTGATGCACTCTCAAAGGTGCACTGAAAGCACTTTTCCTTTATTGTAATGTTGATTGCTTATTGGGGAGATAAATCTAACTGTCAGTTAT